>VSMD01109199.1:0-26942 GCA_008750895.1 Mirza zaza | reverse complement strand
TGTGTGTGTGTGTGTGTGTGTGTGTGTATGAATTTTAATTCTATAGATTACCTTCTATATTAATATTTTGTGTTTGAAAGTTTATTATTATTACTGTTATTTGAAATGAAGTGTTCAACAGTAGCTTTAAGGGGCAGGATGCAATCTATTATCAAATCTGCCTAAGAATAATGTACCATTTAATTTAGGTTCTGTTGATGGGAAACAAAATATGTGTCAAGTAGAAGAAAAACACTAATAAGGACTTGGTACCACCAGTACATTCTGTATTCTGCTGTAGACATACTTATTTAAATTGGAATGAAAGCTGATCCACTGTAACCAGAAGGCAACTTACAATCTGATAAACTTGAAAACAAATCCACTAAGTAATTGTCTGCTACTAATAGCAGGCATCTGTCCTTAGCACAACTTGACTCTTGGTTTTAAAAGTCAAAATGATGTATGCATCAGTTGGAAAAGTAATACACCAAGGAAAATGCTTGGGAATTCACATTGAACCTGTTGACCTACAGGAAGAAGATTTCAGCAAGTAAGCTGAGCTGAATCCAAGTTTATTTTGGTAGATTTTCGGTGAAAAACAGTGAATTTCCTGCAATACCACCACTCTTTTTATTAAAACATGTAGAAGCTACTACTTTTATTGTCTTTATTAGAATTTTACCTACTGCCTTAACAATGTAATATCACTCTCTTCTTGATCATTAATGGGCTAATAGCTCAGACAGACTTTTTAAATGTCAAATAGAAAATATTTTAATTTTAATATTTATTTATTAATATATCTTCCTCATGTTTAAAATTCACATTAGGAAACTAAAAAATTGAGTCTTCATTTATACCTAATGAAGCAAAAACTGAACAGGAAGATTGAGGCTGGTTTGAAAGGAGACAGGAGAATTAAGAGAGCATGAATTCTTAAAGCTGTAGAAGGATATCAGGATGAAGGGTTGGTCATATTTTTGCCAGCCATGTTCATGGATTCCCTCTCGATGTTTCTCAGTGTAGTTCAACTCATCACTGAGAGTAGTAGAGACTCATAGCAAATAGCTATTGTGATTTCTGCACATCCCTGGAGTTAGCATCCCATCACAGAAAAAAGCATTTCTCAGATACTCCATAGAAGTTGGTGAATACAGTCTCTAAGGAAGAAAGTTCTTAGGATCAGGCAAATAGAGAAGAAAGACATCATAGCCTGCAAGGTCACCAGAGGGAGCATTCAGAATTCCTCTCCAGGCAAAGGAGAGGACTGGGCTCCCTTCTGCATTAGTAACTCTAATACTGATAAACATTTTTTTATCAAAGAAAGAAGCTAAAATTTAGAGGAAAAAGTCAAAATATGTTCTTTTTATTTACTCCATTTTACAGAGGCAAGATCTGCATTAATTATAAACTAATTATGTAAATATCATTGCATACTATCTATAATGTAGTTGATTTTATGAAAAAAATAATTTTCCATACATTATAATAAATGTATTATATATAAAGATATAAAACACATTATTCTCTAATTATATTGTTCATTTATATTTTATATTCTATTTACATTAGAATGCATGGGTCCCACCCCTGCAGAACTTCAGCATTCTATGGTAACAAAGAAGACAGAGTCTGCTCTAGCTCACTGGATCTTAGAAAGGTTTATTGATTTTGTTATTGCTACAACTATCATGGGAATAGAGGCAGCAATTTCTCATTCCTAGTTCCAAAAGGATTACATTTGACCAAAATTATATAAGTCACAATCTCCGTATTCTGTTGTAATCATATAACACACCTTATCCAATTTTACCTTCCTCCCATCACCCTAACAGAAGCTAATGGAACTGGAAGGAATATTAGCATGCATATGAAGAAATAAAAGGAGGCATGCCTGCCTCGCCATCTTGACTCCAAAACTGGGAAAGAATTTCTTTGGTTACACCCTCACATAGAAATTAATTATTCTTGGCATGCTGTACGTACAAAATGACTAGCATGTTTCCTAATAATGCCCAGATATCCTTGCTCTGTGAGTTTTCTTTTATGTCCTATATCAGGGGAGCATATTAATATCAATATTACATTTAAAATATTAAAAACAGGTTAAGAGAAATTTCTTTTTATGACAAAGGATAATGTAGTTCTCTGACCCAGAATATCTGACACTAACTCATTGCGTGAGTTTCACAGGTCCACAAATTGCCCCCCCCCCCTCGCGGGATCATATCCAAGGTCTCACTTATACCTGATATATCTGATTTACATGATTTAGATGATGAGATGTGGGGTTCTTTAGTTGATAAAATTTCTAAATAAGTAAAGGTATATACCTTATTCATAGAAAGAATGACATTACATTAAGATTGTCCATTTTGCTCAAGTTGATCTTTAGATTCCATTTAATTCCAGTCAAAATCTCAACAGGGTATATAAAAAGAATTAAACAGCTGCTGCTTAAATGTGTGTAGAAAAGTAAAATCTTTATAAAAATCAAGAAAATCTAGAAGAAAAAAATTAATATAATGTAATTTTTCCCTTACAATTAGCAATTAGCAAGACTTATTACAAAGCTAGAGTAATTTATATCATCTGGTACTTAGAAAATAACAGCAAAAATCATCAATAAAAGTATATAAAGAGCATAGAAACAGATCAATGTATACATGAACACTTTTATAAAGTCACATTATATATTCCTGGGAAAGGATAAACTCCACAAATATAGTGCTGATCCAATTAGATTTCCACATCAAAAAATAAATAAAATTTGTAGCAACTTAACTTCAAATATAAAAGGTATATCAAGGTTTTCAATAGAAAAGGAAAAACTATAGGACTTTATGAATAGATGAATGTTTTCATAAAAAACAATTGGAAACTGAAATATTGATAATCTAAAATTAATAATTTCTATTCATCTAAAAATCCATAATTTCCTGAGAAAAAGCCACCAACTGGGAGAAGATATTGCAACTCATATACTACATAAATAAAAACCAGATCAGTAAACAAGCAAAACAGTAGGCTAGAAATAGAACCGTAGTTTCATATAAGAGAAAACACAACATCAAATAAATAAATTAACAGATAATCAAGGTAATATTTATAATCAATAAAACAATTTTTTCTAACAGCAAAACACATTTTATATCCATTATATTGGCCAAATATTAGGTGTCTGGAAAATGTGAGAAACTGGAATATTATTCTATAAAAGTATAGATTGGTACAGCTACTTTGAAACTTTAATATGCACATAGCCCGCAACCTGGTATTTTTCATAATAAGTAAATATAAGTTATGAAATCTCCGTTTTTATGAATATATACGTAGAATATTCAAACAAGCACTGTTAGCTAGGGCAATGAATTGAAAACAACTATGGCCATGTATAGAAACATGTATAGATAAATAGTGTTAGAGCCTCTCAATGGGATAATATATAAATAAAACAAATTAATAAACAACTGTTATATATTAGTATAGATGAATGTTAAAAATGTAATTTTGAGTGAATGAGGCAAGATTGGAGAAAAGGAGAAATTATACTAAGTTAAAAATTTTAAAAGGACAAGCAATCCTAATAATATTTAGAATTACCTGTTTATTTGATACAAATCTATAAAAACAAAAGAAGTAAAATAGTGATAAAGACACATTTCAGATTAGCCATCACTTCTAGAATATAAACATGTAAAAAGGATGGGAATGGAGCTCATAGTTGTCTTTACTGACCCTAGTAATATTCTATTTCCTAATTCAATGTATTGTTACACTGGCTACTATTTTTTAAAATTGATTTTGTATAATTTATATTTTGCATTGCAAATATTTCAAATGAAATAAAACATGTTCTAGGTTAAACAGCTAAGAAATTGAATATCTGGAGTGCAAAATCAGATATCATCTTCAAAAATAATTCTATTTTCTCTATATCCCTCCGTTTCAATGTAAAATTTGGCCTTTCAAATTATCTATAAACTGCATTGACAATCTGTGCTGAATTAATCATTTGCCTATATCTTAAATGTTTGAATATTTATTTAAGTCAATATAGTAACAAATATTATATTTTACGCAACCCATGATTTGAATCAATGTGAAGCCATGTTAAAGAAAAAAGCATTCTACTGGAAATCAGAAGTTATATGTAGACTTAAGTGTCTCTTACACAACCCCTGAAAAATGATTCAAGTGGAAATAGACATTATTTTATGTTTTTATATTGAATTGTTCTTATATAAGTGTTATATCCACAGAAACATCAGTTTCCCAACTTAGTAGTTTGAGAAAGGTCTTAATTTTCATTGCCTCACCTATTAGAAATAATTCCAAATGGCAAAGCAGAGAACCAACATCAGAGATTTACCTGTTTGTCTAATATTATAAATAATAGAATTCTTAGATTTGAGGAAAAACATAAAAGTGTTCAGTATTTTAGTGTATTAGTTATCAGTATGCTTCCTCCCAGCTGAAAGTTTACAATACCTGTTCTATGATACTATAATGATTGGACAATTTAAGCATCTCTTCCCTACAGTGAGGACAATATTAAGCTTTGTCAGTGAAGGTTGCTGGAGGGTCATTTCAGGAAGAAGGGGAATTTTCTTCCTTGTTCTAGTGCTCTGAGTTATGCCTTTTTTTGTTCTTGCTGCATGGTCTGTCAGTGGTTTGAGTATGTGAAGATATAGCAAAATCTTGCCTCAGGAATCTCAAGAGTAAATAGTCTTTGGTAATCACAGCACTCTGGTGTGGTCCCATGACTATCTTTCTGTGTTTCTCCCAACACAGCCACTGTCCTCCAATCCTCATGCCAGCAATGGCACTCTGAGTCTCTCTGCATGACTGTTCACCACCCTTGGTCACCCATTCTTCAGATGGTTGTTTCCTGCTTCCCTAGAAATTCTACCACAGACAACCTAGTGAACTTCTCCACTATGCAATAGGATGTAACCATACTCTCTCCCAAGAGATCTGAACTACAGTCCTAAGGAAGAGGCTTTCTTTCAAGTTTGTGCCTCCTTAGGTACTCTTCTTTAGCCCTAGGACATTCTTTAAAGTTCTCTTTATATATTTTTTGTTACTCTATTATAGCTTAATAATGATTTGTATCAAACTTTCTTCATTCAAATTACTGTGTGGTTTCTGTCTCCATATTGGACACAGACTATTACATTTAGCAACCATGGAATTATTTTCTCCATTTGATTTGAGTTTTAAAACATTTCTCTTCATTCACACAACATATATTTAATTTGTTTGATCTAATTTGGTTGCTATTAAGAAAACTTAAAATTAGAATTGTGAAGGCTGAATAAATAATAAACTGAAATACAAATGCTAACAATACCTGACATATGTAGAGAAGACTACTACTGTGGATTGTTTTTGTAATTAAAAAGTCTGAATTTGTTTTTGGATTGGTAGGTGAAAAAAAAATGACTCTATAGATGTTTTGCATACAAGACAACAATCTACTTAGGACCAAGACCAGCCCCAGAAACCATTGCAAGTATTTTTGGGAAGAAAGAAAAGACCCCATTTAGGGCATGCATTTACAAAACTTATTAAGAATTATAAGGTGTCAAATGGGGAAAAGAATATCCCAAATTTATATGGGTATTTGTGATATGAAGGTTGGTGAGAGAGATTAAGATATTATTGGAATATGAGATCGTTTTCAGGCTTACCATAACTGGATGGCCTTTTATATGGGTCTAGTTTAGTACAGAATAATTTTTATTCTTCAATAATTGAATCCCTTTGGAGGAATCCCAGGATAATTTTGATTCATAATTAACCCTCCATGTAGTGAGTGGAATTCTAGAAGTATCCCACTATAATTTTCCTTTGTGGTTGATCTTATTACTCATGAAGCTCTTATCCTGGAAACTTTTGTCCATTTTCTACTAGTTGAAAACCAATTAAAAATGTCTGCATATTTTCTTCCATCAATCATTTACAATTGACACTATGTAGGAGGGAATTTTATAAGGATTGTCAGTAGAGTGTCTTTTAGTAAAAAACATAAATTCTCTGAAAGACCTAATACATCCCTAGGAAAAAGCTGATGCTGAAACACTTTAAAAATCCCTGCAGTTGACTAGAAATGACATTTAAACTAAAGGCTTAGAGAGATTTGACAGTGCTCTCTAGAAAGCATTGTGACAGGAACCCCTTTAGTTCTATGAATTTTATATGAACAACATTTTTTCCCCAAGTCTGACAGTTGGAGATAGATTCTGTTATTACTGAAAAGTACAGACATGTCCTTTTTGCTCAAAATGAAAACAGCCATTAGTGATAGATAAATGTTTCATTTCCCCTTTACCTCATCTGTTTTAAGTTACTAACCCTCAGGGTATATATGCCTAGAATGTAAACAAGGTTTTCTCTATAGCAAATGTTACTTATAATAGGATGGTATGTCAGAGATTCATATTATTCATTGTCAAGTACCTAACCTATTCTGTAAATCAGTTATCACATAGTTACTCTAGCTTATAATGAAACAATACCAGAACTATTCTGAACTCATCATATTTCTCATGAACTTCTCTAGTTAATAACCTTTCACATGCCTTGCAGTTCAGAAAGATGCAATTGACTAATCATAGGAAAGAGAAAAATGTCAAAGAAAATATACCATACTTAGAATATCTAAAATGGGAATACAAATGTCTAGAGAAATATTCTTTAGTAATCATGGTTTATTTTGTTTTTTTTACACCATTCAAAATGACTGGAATAATTTTATGTTAAATAATGATGGTGGGCCAAGTGGTATCCTTTATCTTAAATGTAAACAAATACATTTCATGCATTTTTTTTTGCCATACAAATACTAGAGTAAAAATAAACACTCCAGATAATAAAACAGTAGGAATTATTCACATTTTGAGAATGTCTGTGCATTGTTTGAGTTGAGCTTTCCTTGTCCTGGATTTAATTTTTTTATGATTTACATCAGCACTTTTTTTTTTCTGTTTGAGGGTTGATAAGCTTAGAACAATCAGATTGGTAGTTTCTACTTTTGTAGACAAAAAAAAAAATTGTTTTCTTTAGTGCTTTGCATTTTATAGTCTTTAAGCTATTGATACATTTTCTCTTATGAATTATATGAACCCAAGTTTTCTTTCTCGTTTATGAAACTGTTCAGTCTGGGATGAATTTAGAAGTATGCATTATTGAATATAAATTCCATATATTACCTCTAAGGGGGTTTGTCGATAGAGAAGTAGTTTGAAGAATTTCACATTCAATGGATCTAAAATTTTATCTTAAAGGTTTCCAGTAAAGATTGTTACTGACAAAGTTATCTCATTTGTCAATAATATTGAGAAATAGCTTTTGTTGGTTTTCAAATGAATTTTACTAATAAATAATAGGTATAACTCAAATATTGACAATAACTTAGAAATATACAATAATTAAAATAGCATATTCTTTGAAGCACACAACTAATTCCATTTAGTATCCATAAAAAAAAAGATGAACCTAAATTTTTTTAATGGCACTTTATTTTTAATGAATACAAAGCAAATGGACTTTGAAAAACCAAAGTCCAGGCTCCAGCTTGGTGATTCACTTGTGATTCATTGTTGTGTTGATTAAGCTGTAGTAGAATGTAGCTAAGATAATATGTAAAATAACTTCATTTAGTTGTCTAACAAATAACTAGCAAGGGAAAAAAATTATGATTGAAAACATTTTCATTCAAATTGAAAGCAATTAAAATCAAAATAAGGCCTAAAGCCACAATGAAATTAGTCATAGCACTATATCTTTCATTGTTTAATTCTTAAATTCTCTCTTCTATCACATACTTAGAAAATACATTTATGATTACTTTTCATTAATTCCTCAAAAATTAGCGTCTGGGATCTCATCATTTTATGGGTGATAACTTGACCTGAAACATAAGTATAAAAAAAAAAGGAAAGTTTGTTAATTAAAGGTGTTTTATGAAATTCAAATAAGGCATAGCCAAGGAATCTTGGCTGTACTCTTTGATGTGTACCAAGGGATATTGAGCTTGAGCAGTCCTCATCTGTAAACCAAGTAAAATCTGCTTATGTCTGTGAGTCTTTGGAGACTGAAAAAAGGTAAAGTCTCTATAAGGTCTCAGTGTCTGAACTCCTGGATGAATAATTATTCTCAGTACAAAAGACTTCTCCCATCCCTTTTTCTTCTACCTCTTTATTGACATATATACATACATCAGGTCTCTCCTTCCTAGAAAAGTAATTTTTAACACAATTCTGCTGCTGCCTTACTACTTATGATTCCCTTCTTTGGTTTGATCCTCTAAGCAAAATTTGATATAGAGAGAGTCAGTTTTTTCAGGATCCCCAGTTGAATGGGGAATAGTCAACTGCCATGGGAGACAAGCCTTAGCTAGATTGTCTTTGTGTTTTGATTCAGATAGAAACTATTTGGATTAGTCAGAAAGGACTTTTAGAAAAGAAGGGAATGGACAGAAAATTCAGGAACCAGTGTCATATGATGAACTGATGCCCAAAGGGAAAAATGAACTTGAATGATATGGAAGATTTTATATATCCTCAACTTACCGTGGCTGTCATGGTCTTCTTTTCTTGACAGTGCTTGCCCAGTTTGGCTTCCACTGGCCTTTTATCCTAATCACAGAGTTATATTCCCATTTCCCTTTGGATTATGCTTCTGCTTCATGATTAAATGAATTCCAGAGACTGGGCAGATAGTGCCAAACATATCATCTGTCTCAAAAAGCCAGATTTTTACCATAAAGGACCAGAAGGACAAAGGGATAACTTAAAGTCATGAGGGAATTGCTCACAAAAAGCACAGAATGGTCATCACCCAGAGTTCTGTCCCTAAGAGATACAGACAACAGTGATATTATCATCAAGAGGATCAGTGTCAATTATTTTAGCACAGAAAGAAGTACTCTCCTAGAGCTAGTTTATGTCACTTCGAAAGTGCTATAGTCTAAATGATAATTTCACCCTCAAATTTTTATGTTGGAACCTAATACCCAATGTGATAGTATTAATAGGTAGGGCCTTTCAGGAAGTGATTAAGTCATAAGAGCTAAACCCTGATGAATTGTATTAGTGCCCTTATAAAAGAGATTGAAACAAGCTTCTTTCTACCTAGCCTTTCTACCATGTGAGAACACAGCAAGAGACCCCATCTATGAAGCAGAAAGTGAACCTTCGCCAAATACTGAATCTTCTGGCTCATTGATCTTGGACTTCCCAGCCTCCAGAACTGGAAGAAGTAAAGTTCTATTTATTACAAATTACCTCTTCTAAAGTACTTTGTTATAGTAGCCCTAACAAACTAAGATATAAAGTGCGTGTAAGTGGGCAAATAACTACCCTGTCAAATTCTTTAAAAATAAAGATAATCTCTGTTACTTTCTAAATTTGTTAGGAGAATTGCATAAAATAATTATACAATACATTTTGCTCTGTGCGTAGGACTTAGTAATGGCTCAGTATAGCTACTAGTACTGTTATGAAATATAGAACCAACATTCACAGACACTGCCTTAAAAGTTTCCCTCTAAAGCTTCTCAATAAACTGGAAAGATCAAATCTCACCCGTTTGGTTTTCCTTTTGCAATCTCTTTGTTCCTTACTCTACTAGATTTTCCCCACCTTAACCTGGGAAATTGTATAGCATCAGGATTGGAGCTAGGTGATAAAATGAAGAAGTTACAGGGTGCCCTATGGTATAAGGAAAAGGATTTGGTACCTTTTGAAGGAAGACAGTCAGGAAATTAATAGAATACTGAAGTTGTCAAGTAGAATACCAGATACAGAATCAAAAATGAAAGATTAGCCATGGAAGGATCTGGAAAGAACTTATAAAAAAGCAGAGGGAAAGGGCTCTTGTTGGAACACTAGAAGCCATCACCTCCTCAATTAGATTAGTTGAGAGAGTTATTAAAGACATTACTTCTTGCCTTACAAGCTTGTTAGGAAAAGGTTTTACCTGGACTCCTTCGATGAAATGCTCAAAAGTGATCAAAGTATTAGAAAAGTTAATTTATTATGATTATATTTATATACTGAGTGTTAGTATATAAAGTTTAAAAGCTAGCCATGGTATTATCAAAATGAAGTGGCTCCCACAAAGACATTTCTGGTGGGGGTGGTAGGGGGGCTGGGATGGGACATGGGGGAAGAAAGAATGTCATTAGAAGTAGCAAGGAGCATGGACAACTTGATAACTTCACACAGAAAGAGGTAACTGGAATCAAAAAATATCAGGATTGTCCATCCCTGGTATTTTGAAGTTGTTCCAGTATAGGCTCGATGACATCGAATATCGACCATCATGTGGATAAAGTGGAAGAGGATTCACATGACAATTTCAAATTAGATAGTATCCACATGTTATAGACTGAATTGTTTCTCCCGAAACGTATACACTGAAGCCTTGACTTGACTGTGTTTGGAGATAAGGCCTTCAAGGAGATAATTAACATTAAAAGAAATCATAAGGGCAGGGCACTGATCCAATAAGACTGATGTCCTCATACAAGAAGAGACATTTCTCTCTGAGTTACAAAAAGCCATGTGAGGACAGAGAAGGATACTGTTTGCAAACCAAGGAGAGAGACCACATCAGAAAACAATTCTGCTGACATGTTGATCTTGGACTTTCAGTCTTGAGGACTATGAGAAAATAAGTTTCTGTTGCTTAGTGTCAGCCAATCTGCACTATTTATGTCGTGGCGGCCCAAACAGACTCATATGCCATGGGATCCAATGCTACTTAGCATAATTTTTATACTTGCTAGTGGCCCAGAAAACATGTTCTGGAAGTGGCTGATTTTGTTCCAGTAGTTACTACTGAGTGATAGAAAGTGAGTGGGAGAAAGGGGTAAATGAGAAGATGTTGGACAAAAGATATAAAGTTTCAGTTACCCAAGATAAATAAGTTCTGTACAATGTGAGTACAGTTAGAAATGTTGTGTACTTATAATTTGCTAAGAAAAAAGATGTTACATGTTATAAAAACAAAAGGAATGGTATCAATGTGAAGTGATGAATATGTTAATTACCCATATTTTGGTGAATATTTCACAAAACATATGTATGTCCAATTATCAAGTTGTATACCTTAAATATATGTGATTTTAATTACAAATTATACCTCAGTAAAGCTGGGGAAAACTTGGGGAAAAAAAAAAAGAAAGTGTATGTAAACTTGGAAGGTTTTTAACATGGCCTCCAGCACAGTAACCTCAGTCAGACATAAGGTGATAATGAAGTAACAGAAGAAAATCATGTGTTTGTCCACGGATAGAATGAAACAGGAAACAAGTACAGGCAAGTAAATAAGGTATCAGTCCCTTGCCTCTCTACTGCTTGAGGATAAATGTTGCAGCATTCTCTCTGTCTTCTTTTACATCATTAAATTGTCCCTCTATGCTTATCATTCCCATCAAGACACATATTGTTATTTCTCTCACCTAAAATAAACATATAAAATTACAAGTAATTTTTCATGAACCCACTCTCTTCTCCAGCTCCCTAATTCTCTTTTCCTTTTAAAGGTTTTTTTTCCTATATTTACTGTGTATAGTCTAATATCTTTTCTCCCAATCTCCTTTAATCTTAGTCCACTCAGGCATTCTTTCCCATCATTCTACAGTACTCTACTATCCAAGGACACCAATAACTCATATTATTAAACCCATTATTCAACTCGCAGTCCTAATTTTACTTAGCAACAGTGTTTATCAAGGTTGATCTTTATTTGGCTTCTAGGACACCGGTCCAGGTTTCCCTCACACCACTTCAGTGCTCCTTAGTCTTAATTTCTAACTTTTCCTATTTTCCTAGGTTGGCTAAGTTTGGGTATCCATATGCTTACTTGTCAGACATCTCTTCTTCACCTACTTACACTCACTTTCTTGGTAATCTCATCTATTACATATATTTATTTATCATCCAAACTCACTTGGGATGATTTATAATTTATATCTCTAGTATATATAGACCACTATCCTATAACCCAGACTCACATACTCAACATCCTAGTCACTATAATTCCTTCAATATTTTACCTACACATGCTCCAAAGTTACACTCCCCTCAAACCAGCTCCATTTATATACTTGCACATCTCAATTAATGACAACCATCTTCGATTTGCTCCAGTAAGAACACATGAAGTGTTATTTGACTCCATTTTTCCACTTACTCTCCTCATCTAATTCGTCAAGAATTATGTTCAATTTATTTTTAAAATACAACCAGATTCACTACTATGCAATTCATTCATGTAACAAAAAAGCTCTTGTACCCCTAAATCCATTGAAATAAAAAAATATATGACCAGGTTTTAGCACCTCCAATGCTATGAATCAAATCTCTCCTGGAGTGGTGAATTAGTCTCATATCCAACTCTTTGATTTCATTTGTGCCTTCCTAAAATATTGAGATCTTTTTATCTTACCGTAATATATTTTCCTCAGACATCTGAAGAGTTCATTCCATTTCCTCCTTCAAGTCTTTGCATAGTTGCATCTTTCTTGACAGGCCCATCTGACCACCCTATTTAATGTTGCAATTCTTTTTTCAGAATTTCAAATTCTTCAATCCTGATTTTTTTTCACAATTTATCACCTTTTAATATTCAATATAATTTAACTGTTATGTTTATTTATATTTTTAGCCTTCTGACACCCCCACTACAACATAAACTTCAAGAATGCAAAACATGTTACTTTTGAGTTTCCAATATCTAGCACAATGTCTACAAACTATGCTCAATAAATATTGGTGGAATAAATGAATAGACACATTATGAAATATAATTGTCCTTATAACATCATGTCTATATAAGGGTGAGTAAATCAGAAATAAAATATATAATAACTAAAAAGGCTTTTAATAATTAGCATTATAAGCTTTAAAGTAAGAAAAAAAGCATTTGAAAATAATATAACATTTACTAGCTATAAATCTTACTAAACCTCCATTTTATCACTTTAAAAATGGGAACAGTATGTTCAACAGTATGGGCAAGGTGCTATTTATTAACCATTGGAAGTTAGCTTTGGTCAAGTAAAGTATTGAAAACATAGTGAGTTACATGTCTCAATATTTTCAAAGTCATCTTCTTCTTGCCACCTGTCAGGGTTCTAGTAACTCTAAAACATTTCAGAGATCTAATTTTCAATGACTTTTGCTTGAGAGACTGAGTGGGAATTAGAAGGCTTGGATAACCGTCACAGCTAGGGAATAACAAATAGGGAATCACGTTGAGTCTGAAGTGCTTCTCCTGCTGACCAGCTAGCTCCCTTTTCATGTTGTTTATGGAAATCATTGAGGCCATCACTGGGGACATAGGAGAGACATTACTTTCTCCACTATAAGTCTCATTTGTTTATTAATTACCTTACCTTGGGAATAGGAAGGTTCAGCCACTTGGTTCAATTGATGATATAAATGTGAAATTCATAACATAGAGATAATGGTTGGGATGGGGCACTAAGGGGGTCTGGCCTAGGTGGTGGCCACTCAGGTAGCCACACAGGTGTGTGCCATAATAATGCCCAGAGTTCACACTATAATTAAGGAAAAACAAATTTATGGTGTTATAACTTCAAAAAGTATTTACTTTTTATAATTTAACTAGAATCATACTAGATGTATTCTTATATGTCTGGCTTCTTTCATTACTTTAATTAACATCATGGAATGTATAAATATACTAATTTTTTTTACTCATATTAATATATATTTGGGTTCTTTCAAACTTAAAATAATGCTTCTGTGTATACTTTTTGCATGTATTTCAACACATATTTATATGCATTTATTTCTAGTATATACCTAGGCATAATAGGTCCAACTTTAAGAGATAATGCCAGTTTTCTAAAGTGGTTATGAATATATTGCCATTAGCAGTGTACTCCAAGTTCAAATTGCTCCTCATCTTTGTTAACACTTTATATTTTAAGACTTAAATTTTAGCCATCTTATGGGGTGGTGTGTTAGTATTATACTGCTTTTTTAACATTAACTCTGATTAGTAACCAATTTGAAGGAGATATTCATGTTCCTATGAATATTTTGCCCAATTTTATTGAGCTGTCTTTTTATTGATTTGTAGAAGCTCTTTATATGTTCTGGATACAACTCATTTTTAAGATTTATTACTTGCAAATATCTCCTCCCATTCTGTTCTTTGTTTCTTCAGTCTAATAGTGTCTGTTACAAACACATTTTTGTGTGCTCAATGTATTCCACTTAATCAATATTTCCATCATAGCTAGTTTTGTGTTATACTTAAGAAATCTTCATATTCTCCAAGGTTATAAAGATATTTACCTATGTGATATTCTAGATTTTTTGTTTTTGCTTTTCATATTTAGTTTAAAATATAAACATGAGGGCATGGATTAGAGTCTGCAAAGAGAAGCGCCAAGTACTTTTTTTTTTTTTCCTCTTTCTGTAAATGGAAGCACAGAAATGAAGAGTAGAAGAAGAATGAGAATATCTAAGGTGGTTATGCTTTTTGTTTGTTGGTGTGTTTTTTTGATTGATTGACTTTCAAGGTACAAGCGCTTGTCATCAACTTATAAGAAGGATCAAGGAGAAAGAAAAATTAATGAAATAAGCAAAAAGCATACATCTAAGATCTTAGAAAAGTGAGAGATGAGGAGTTGAGACAAACTACCAAAGCAAAGGAATTTGCCATTGGCAGGAACAGGATGTTTTCTTGTCATATAGAAGAGTGACAAAAGAAAATATGTATATGGCCATAGTGGGAAAAGAAGAGAGTGTCTTTCTGAGTACTTTAATTTTCTTAATAAAAATAAAGTGTTGCACAATGTCATCAGCTGAGAGGGAATGGCAAGAGCAGGCCTTTAATAGAGAAAACATATTATATAGCTATTTGAGGAAATGGAAATGTGAACTATTGTCCTCACTTGCTCACCCCCACATTTGTTTGCTTTCCTGTAGGTGTGTTTGAGGGAGGATATGTACATGTGTGTGAATGTGTACATGTGTTCTGTATGGAGACTTAATGGGATAAATTTAAAAGAATATAGCTTTGTTTCAATAAATGATTTCTTATTCACTGTCTATAGCTTCACACATATCTTTTCAAGATTAAAATTACTTTCTATTCTCAAGAGAAGATTTATCAAAGTAAAAGTGATGTGTCGAAACATGTATGAACTTGAAGTGAAGGATAATGGTGTTTTTGACCCAGAACCATGCTGAAGTGCAATGAGAACTGGTTATGAATTACCACTATGACATAAGTCCTTAAACCATGACCTGCTGGTCCACCAAGTGCTATCAAGTGAACCGTGACAACAAGGTAATTTCCTACCAGGATGTAAGTCACATATTAAAAAGGTCCTAGGCATTCTCTGTACAACTGTACTGTAGCAACTTGAAAGTTCTGCAGCAGATGGAAAACATTAAGAAATATAAAAAGCTCCTTTAAAAAATCTCCCAAGGAAATCTTATGCATAAAAATTGTAAATTGAATCTCAAATTTCTTTAGGGCTTTTATAGTTTGAGCATTCTTTGCATACATCATGGAGTGTTGCTTCAGAATTTGGTTCAATTTGTTTTTCTTTTTTAGCATTACTAAGCATTGTCTTATAAAATTAACCTAAATTACACAATAGAAGAGAATTTTTAAAAGCATAATAAACTTTATGGCAGGCATGGAGGGAGAGATGTTTCTTTTTAGGTTGAGATAAAAGTGGGTCCAGGAAATTTTGTCCTTTTTAAAGGACAAAATTTATTTATTTGTTTATTTCATTGGAAATTTCCTGATTTCTCTGTAATGCTTTTACTCATTTCCCTTTCTCTCTTTTCCTCAATTCTTGATGGACCCTTTAAGTGTAAATCTATAATTAAGCTTTCAAGCACATATTGAACCTTGAGAATTTAAAAATCAATTACTCCCTGCTCCCCTCATATCTTTTACTCATTTTCTCTTTCATCTCCTTTGTTGCTTACTTTAATAATTAATTGGGACAAAATTAACCCTATAATTATCTCTTAGATCATTGGGTTAAAGAGTAAAACTGACAGATGCATTATTATAAGTGGGTACAGTAAGATACAGACAACACTTTATTTAATACTATCAAACTCATTAATTTATTTGTCCTATAAAATATTAACTGAGAGACAACTATATGACAGAAGTAACAAAAGTAATAATTTTCCCACAGCCACAGCTGAGGATCATTCAGTGGTTTGAGGCAGTAGAAAACTCTAATGATAATCATAAGCTCTCAAGCTAGATTGCCTATGTTTGAATTTTGGCTTTCCCATTTACTGTCTATATAAAAATGTACCAATTACTGAGAATCAGTTTCCTCATCTGCAAATAGAGATAATGTTAGTATTTCCCTTATAAAACTACTTTTGTGATTCAATCATATAATACATGAACAGACTAATTCTGATGCCTGATACATAATAAAGGTTAAATAATGTTGCCTAATGTTATCATCAATTTGAAAGTATATTTAGTTACTTTTTACTGAACATTTCTACAAAATAGTGATACTATTTTCCTATTGTTTGTTTCTTTTTTTGATAATACAGTAGGCAATCAATGACAGTATTTTTATATATATTATTCGATAATTTGTGTTGCTCCCCATAATGGTCTCATACCTTGAAGTATAAATAGTGATGGTATATTATTCAGGCTGTAAAAGACCTATAAAGTCATAAAAATTTCTAATATTATATCAAACATTGTATACTATAGATTAAAATCACTATAAAATTATGTTAAAATATGATCTTTCTAAGTTTCTAAAATATGGAGGAAATACTAGAATAAAATATGCTGATGTTTATCCTGATCATTATGATTCTTAGGATTATAGAAGACTTGTTTCTTCTTTACTTCTTTTGCTAAGCTTTATTTTATAGGTCAGTTTTAGGTTTACAGAAAAATTATGCAGAAAGCACAGAGTTCCTATATACTCCTTCTCCCATCCACCATGTTTGCACAAAGTTTATCTTACTATTAATATCTTATATTAGCATGGTGCATTTGTTACAGTTGATAAGCCAATATTTATATGTTATTATTAACTAATTTCCACAGTTTACATTATGGTTCACTCTTTGGATTGCACAGTTCTATGGGTTTTGTCAAACACATAGTGTAATGTCTGTATTATGTATCATATAGAGTAGTTTCACTGCCCTTAAATCCCCTGTGCTTCACCTACTCATTCTTCTCTCCCTCCTACAGAATCTCTGGGAAACACAAATCTTTTTAATGTCTCTATAGGTTTGCCTTTGTCAGAATGCCATGAAGTTGGAATTATATAGTTTGTAGCCTTTCTAAACTGAATTCTTTCATTGAGCAATATGTATTTGAGATCCATGTTGTCTTTTTGTAACTTGATCCTTTATTTCTTTTTATCACAGAATAATACTTTATTGTATGGATATATCAAAGTTTGATTATCTATCACCTGTTGGAAAAAAATCTTAGTTACTTTCAAGGTTTGGGAACTATGAACAAAGTTGCTATAACATTTATGTACATATATTTATATGAACATGAATTTTTACAGAAGGGTGCAAAGAGAGATTTGGTCCATGTGATTAGGCCATTGAGTTTGCTAATTGGCATTTATTCGAAGAAGAAACAAACTTATCTTCTTGCATCTCCTTGACAGGAGGCAGTGACAGGCATTGGAGCACTGTGCCTACCAAAGTTAGGGCCTCACTTTCCCTCAGGGGTCTAACGGTGATAGAAAGTGAGAGCTATTTTCCTGAATGTTTATATTTCAAAGCCCTCATGTCCCTGAGGAAGAAGTTTGGGGTTTACAAAGAAGATGATAAAGAAAACATTATTTCAAGAAATAATCAGAATTTTGTTTTCCAAATTTGTCAAAACTTATAAAAGTCACAGATTTAAGAAGCTCAATGAACCCCCAGTCCAGGAAATATGAGAACAACTGTATTAATGTGCATCATACCCAAACTGATTAAAATCAAATAATGAAGAAACTATCTTAAAAGAAACCAGAGTGATTTCTGGTTTCTTCTTGCACATGGAAAGAGCTTGGAAGTTGGAATTTTTATTTTTACATCAAGCTGGACAAACTGAAAGTCGGCAACTTTCCTTGGACCTACAGAGGACTGATGTCACTGGGAAAACTGCCTTCTTAACATCCAAAGAGACAGGTGTTTCCGGGGAGATATAGTAACTATTGTGAAATCTTTCTAGATTCTGCTCACTTATGGAATAGAAAGCTTAATCCAGGGAAGTACTTTGCCAGAGTACAATAAAATCCTATCCCTGCTAGAGAAAATGAATCCCATTTCACCCCAGGTCCAATTCAGCTTCCTTGCTTTATCTGTGTGTGTGTGTGGAGGGCATAAAGGGAAGAGGGCTCAAAGATTGGGATCTCTAGAAAAACACGTGCTGCAGTCACAGAAGGGGTTAGAAGACAAGGATAGTAAACCTCACAATGAAAGCAGGAAACTTGTGAAGACCACATCTCTAAGACAAAGGCCAACAGTATACTTCAATGATTTAGACTTACCAAGATTAGAAAATGCCCCTATATCAACACCTTAACACTGTGCACCTCCAGTGGACTTCAATTTAGAAAGTGTCAAGAGACAGACTCTCTCTAAGGAACAGCACAAAGGAAAGTTCCAAAAGAAAAAGGGAAATCAAAATGAGGTCTTCTGAGACGTTTGAAGTCTCTGGAACACAGAGCCACACCAAGCATCAACCACAACGCACTTCTGGATGGATTAACACAAATCCTCACACTAAAGACCTATTTTTCAAAGAAAGGAAGAAAATGTAAAGACTGCTAGCAGGAGAGTGAGTGACTCCTAATCTATTCAAGAATAAAAATAAGAATTACAGCAGACATTTTGTGACAAATTATGCAAACAAGAAGCCAGCAGAGTGAAATGTTAAAGACTTGAGAAAAAGACCCTGCAAACCAAAATTCCTATATACAATGAAAATATTCATCAAATACCACATATATTCCATAAAAATGTACACATCAATACTTTAAAAAAAAGTAGAGAAGAAAGACTTTCTTCAACAAACAAAACAAAATTTATTGCCTTCATTTCCAGCCAACCAGCTCTACAAGAAATATTAAAAGAATTTCTTCAAGAAGAGGAATTATATAAGAAACATGAATTTACATAAAACAGGAAAGACATAGAATAGTTAAAAATGGAGATAAAATATATTTTATTTTTCTTATTTTAAGTTGATCTAAAAGATAGCTATGTTTAAATACCATATAACTATATGTTAATAATATATAAATATAAATTAATAAATTATATATAATAAATAATATAACAATATATTGGGTATTAAAAACATTCATAGTAGTGACATAAATGATATAATGCCATAAGAGGCGGGAAGGAGGAACTTGGATTATTTTGTTATAAGGGACCTGCACTACATATAAGCACTACAGTACTATTTTATAGTGGATTTGGATCTTTTAACAATCTACATTTTAAATCTTGGAGCAAAAACTAAAAATTTTTAAGGTATAAATGTGTTAATAGAGTAGGTAAAATGAAAGTGTAAAAATTCTTAACTAAAACACATCAGGTGTGGTGGCTCATGCCTGTAATTCTAACACTCTGAGAGGCCTATGCAGGAGGATCACCTGAGGCCAGGAGTTCAAGACCAGTCTAAGCAAAAGGGAGACCCCGTCTCTACGAAAAATAGAAAAATTAGCCAAGTGTAGTGGCGCACACCTGTAGTTCAAGCTACTCTAGAGGTTGAGGTGGGAGGATCACTTGAGCCCAGGAGCTTGAGGTTGCAGTAAGCTGTGATGATGCCACTGCCTCTAGCTGGGGTGACAGAGTGAGATGATATCATCTCAAAATAAACAAAACAAAACAGAGAAGGCCAAGTAAAGGAAAACAGAAACAATAGACAAATGAAATGAATACAAGAGGGTTAGCAATATTTCTATCCAAATATATTGAAAATAATTTTATGTATAAATGCATACAAACACACTGTTAAAAGGGAAAGATTGACAGATTGTATAAAAACAATTCCCAAATAAATGATGTCTACATAAAATGTGTGATAAAATACTTATAAAACAAATATGTTAAAAGTAAAGAGATACGATAAGGTATAACATACAAACACTAATCAAAAGAAACTTCGAATCACTATAATAATTTCATAAAAGGCTGATTTCTGGTCAAGGAAGATTATCAGGGATGAAGAAGAACATTATACAATGACAAATGAGTCAATTTTGCAGCAAAGAGATTATAATCCTAAACATGCATGGACCTCCCAACTGTTTGAATCATATTACCTTAGCTGTGGTATGGTGACGCCAGGCACAGATTAAGAGAACCTGGAAAAAAGTTTTATAGCATGCTATTCTCATAGTTCCCAAGGAATAGCACAGTAGGCCAGGCAGGATCACTCAGGTTTCTGCAGAAAGAAAAGGGGAGGCTGGGCAAGCAGGCTTAGGATCACCTCGTTTGAATTATTTCGGCAGACTGTGAGGCCCAGGAGCTATCCCTGGCATGTGGCACTTGGTCCTGGAGAAATCAGGGTATGTATTTAGCGGCCTAGAGTAGGAGAGCCTGAAGTGATTTGGAGTATGGACTTAACTGCTCAAGAAGGTGACTGACAGCCTCTATCCAGGGCCTCCAAAGTGGGTCAAGGTAACATTTTACAAGACTATATTACACCAACAGTGTGTCAAAATACATGAGAAAAAAATGATAGAAATGAAAGAAGAAATAGAAAAATCCACAACTACAGTTGGAAATTTCAACACCATGTCTCAACAATTACTAGATGAAGCAGCCAGGAAACCAGTAAGAATATAGATAATCTGAACACCACTATATATCAATTGACCACATTTGTAGAGCACTCCAGATAAAAACAATAAAATAAAGAACACATTTTTCTCAGCTCACTCAGAATATTTGCCAATATAGATCATGCTCTGGGACATAAAATATAGCTTGACAAATGTAAAAGAAGAGATATTACACAAAGTACATTTAAAACCATAACAATTACACTTGATATCATTAATAGAAAAATAGCTAAAAATTTCCCAGTATTTGTAAATTACACTGTACACTTATAAATAATCCATGGATAAAATTAGATGTCTCAGTGGAACATAAAATTTATTTATAACTAAATAAAACTGAAAATATAACATCGCAGATTTTGAAATACAGTTTAATTGATGTCAGAAAGTACATTTATAGCATTTAATGCATATATTAGAAAAGAAGGATATACTTTTTAGGGAGGGGCAAAGAAACACACTGTAACCAAAATGTCTAAAAAAAATTGTTAATGGGAGGTGAACAGGTGGAAGAGGGGAGAAGGGGAGGGGTACGCACTTTCATGGGGGGTGCAGGGCACACCACTTGGAGACCGGACACACTTGAAGCTCTGGCAGAGCTGGGGGGGAGGGGCAAGATATGTAACCCTAACAATATTTGTACCCACAGAACTTGAGATTAAAAAAAATTAAAACCAAGAAGGATATACTAATAAAATCAATAACCTAAGCTTTTTCTTAGGACACTAAAGAAAATGAGTGGATTAAATTTAAAACAAATATTAATAGAAAGAAGGTAATAGAAATTAATATATAAATCAGTAAAATTTAAAACAAGAGAAATAGAAAATTAGTATGACAAAAATATTTGTATTTGAAAATAAAAATAAAAATCAATGAACCTCTTGCTAGAATAACCAAGAATAAAAAGAGAGAAGACAAAAATTACCAAGATTAGAAATAAAATAAAACAGTCATCACTACATATTCCATGACAGTTAATAAGATAAGAGAATAGTGTGATCATCTCTATGTCCATAAATTTTATAACTTAGATGTAAAGGTCCATTTGTTTAAAGAGACAAAGTACCAAAACTCATCCAAAAAAGAATAATCTAAATACTCCTGTAACTACTCAAAACTTTGAATTAGTATTTAAATACAATACAAATGCAAGACAAAATAACAACAACAAAACACCAGACCATGATAGTTTTACTAATGAATAAATGTTTAGGGAAAATATTTTAGAAAGAAATAATATTTAATGGCAATCATACCACATATTGCCACACATATGTGCAATCATACCACATATTTCAGGAGGAAATCACAGCACCTCTACATTATCTCTTTCAAAACATTATCTCAAAACATTATAAGCAATGGAAGTGTTATCCATCTTGAATGGATTTTTGTGAGAGATGAGAGGTAGGGATCTAGTTTCATTCTTCTGCATGTAGCTATCCAGTTTTCCCAGCGTCATTTATTGAAAAGAGATTCTTTTCCCAAATGTATATTTTTGTCTGCTTTGTCAAAGATTAGATTAGATTACCATATGTGGATGGTTTCATCTCTGGATTTTGAGTCTTGTTCCAAAGATCTGTGTCTCTGTTCTTGTGCCAATAACAAACTGTTTAAATTATTATTGCTTTGTAGTACAGCTTGAAGTCTGGTAGACTGATACTGCCCAGTTTGTTCTTTTTACTTAAGATTGCTTTGGCTATATGAGGTCTTTTCTGGTCCTATACAAAGTGTAGAATTATTTTTTCTATATCTGTAAAGAATGATGGTACTTTGATGGGGAGTGCATTAATTCTGTAGATAACTTTAGGTAGTATTGATATTTTAATGATATTGATTCTACCAATCCATGAGCAAGGTAGATTTTTCCATCTGTTTGCATCTTCTACAATTCCTTTTTATTTAGTGTTTTGTACCTCTTTTTATTTAGTGTTTTGTACTTCTCCCTTATATGTCTCTCACATCTTTCATTAGATATATAAGAATTCTAGAAGATGTTGGGAAGACCCTTTCAGAAACTGGCCTAGGTAAAGAATTTTTGAAGACCCCAAAAGCAATCATTGCAGCAACAAAAATAAATAAATGGAATCTGATTAAATTAAAAAGCTTTTGCACAGCCAAGGAAACTATTATTAGAGCGAATAGACAGCCTACAGAATGGGAGAAAATTGCTTTCTACACATCTGATAAAGGGCTGATAACAAGAATCTATCTAGAACTTAAAAAAAAATCAGCAAGAAAAAAATCAAACAACCCCATCAATAAACGGGCAATGGAAATAAACAGAAATTTCTCAAAAGAAGATAGAATAATGGCCAGCAAACATATAAACAATGCTTAACATCTCTAATCATTAGAGAGATGCAAATCAGAACCACAATGAGATATCACCTAACCCCAGTGAGATTGGCCTCTATCAAAAAATCCCAAAACAATAAATGCTGGTGAGGATGTGGAGAGACAGGAACACTCTTACACTGCTGGTGGGACTGCCAATTAGTGCAATCTCTGTGGAAAAGAATTTGGAGATACCTCAAAGAGCTAAAAATAGAAATACCATTCGATCCCGCAATAGCACTATTAGGCATCTACCCAAAACAGGAAAAGTCATTCTATAATAAAGACATCTCTACCCGAATGTTTATGGCAGCACGATTCACTATTGCAAGGACGTGGAAACAACTCAAGCGTTCGTCAATTCATGAGTGGATTATTAAAATTTGGCATATGTATACAATGGAATATTACTCAATTATAAAAAAGGCAGTGATCTAGCACCTCTTATATTTTCCTGGATTGAGCTTGAGTCCATTATCTGAAGTGAGGTAACACAAGATCGGAAAAATAGGCTCTACTTGTACTCACCATCAAATTGGTACTGACTGATTAACACAATGGTGCTCACATGGTAGTAATATTCTCTAAAGATGGTTGGTTGGGAGGTGGTAAACTCACAGCTATAGGACACAGTGTGCATTGTGTAGGGGAAGAGCAGGCCTCTAACCCCCTCTAGGGAGAGGCAATGATATAAAATGTAACCAAAATGTTTGTACCCTCACAATATCCTGAAATATAAACAATAAATTAAATAAAAGAAAATTAATATGAAAAAAAAAACACTTCCCAACTCATTTTATGAGGCCAGAATTACTTTAATACCAAAAAAGATAAAGATATTACAAGAAAACTATAGACTAATATATTTCATGAACATAGACACAAATCTCTTTAACAAAATATGAGCAAATCAAATCTAGCAATATATAAAAAGGATAATAAATCATCTCATGTGGCTCATATTAGGAATGCAAAGATTCTTTAACATTCATAAATTAATAAATGCAATATGTCCTTACAAGAAAAACATAAAGAATTCTGAAAGGCTTGCATGGTTTGGAGAACAAGAAATAAAGATAAGAGCCTGCTAGTGAAGACCGGCCCTAACAAAGTTCCAGGATGTCATTTGGAACTCTTGAAAGGATACATTATAAGAGGAGTTATAAGCTACACACGATTTTATGCCCCCCAGATTTTATGCCCCCCCATCAACCTAATTTTCAATTGAATTAATATGATTGCTCTATACTCTATCCTCCTGCCAAAACAAAGTCAATACTGGAAAAATCTAACATTGTCCAAAGGCTCAAATTATAACTTCAGTTTCACATGCACAAAGCCTGTTAGTTTGGTATTAAAATAAAAATACTCTTTCTTAAAAATAAAAAGAAAAATAATCTATATCTATCTATATGTATACAGAAGAGCAAAGGTGCAAAGGAAGCATGGTTTTTCAAGCTCCTCAAACCCTAACCCTAATAAGAGACAGACCAACTATAAGCATAAAACCAAAAACTCCTGGGTAACATCTACAACAAACCTGGATGGTAAGTTGGATTCCAATGAACTATACACACACACACACACACACACACACACATATAGGAGGGGACAATCACCAACCACTATAGGGAGTGCATATTATCAGCATCTGTGCAAAATGAAGCAGAAATAAACAATAGAGAACTCAATAATTAACAGGTACTTATTGGAAAGATCAATATGCTAACTTGAAAACAGTAGGTGGAACTGGAAAATATTTTACACGTGCCCATAACAGCTGAACACAAGATATCTATGGAAGGTGCAAAGGAGATGGAGAAATCTGGAAAATTTAAATAATCATAATCCAAATTCCCTTTTAGGAAAAAAAAAAAAACACCCACTAGGAGAAATAGCTGTGGGTATAATCCAATTTATATAATGGGGACAATAAAGACAAAGAAAAAAGCAGGTCCAGATAAAAGTGAGAGGGAGCTAAATATAGTAATATCACATGACCCAGATATTGCATTCCTAGGAACACCTATGCTTACCAAAAGACATGTTATTAAAATGTTCAGAGAAGAATATTTGGGACTAACCCCAAACTGGAAACTACCGAATTGCCATTACATTAATGAAAAAATAAAGTATGGCATAGTCATAATAATCAATTAACACAATTGATTATTGTATGGAATCATAATAAGTAATATATATGAACACATAGATGCTCATGGAAGTTTTATTTATAATTATAAAAAATGCAAATAATTAAACATCCATTAATAGGCTTTGGTTAATATTTTTCTCTAGTCATAAAGTATTTTTCTCTATTCACAAAATATTTTATTCTACTCATAAAAATATAAAAACATTTTGATTTTGTAAAACTTTGTATGACATTAGAAAATGCCCATAAAATATATATTTTAAGTTAAATGGATGACTTCAAAACACGATTGATTACAACCTCAATTCTATTTCAAATTGATAATATGGGAGATGATAGAATGAGAGAGAGGGTGGAAAGAGAGAGAGAACGGAGAGAGGAAAGAGTTTGAAAGTAACTATTAAATTATTAAAAGGTTAAAAATGCTTCTCTCACGACTGAAGATTTTGAATGTTTTCTTTATAGTTTTGTAGATTTTCCTAATTTGCATTTATTATGTTTGTAATCAGAAATAAAACTTGACGTATTAGTAATTATTAGCAAAAACCCCCTACCTTATTCTCTTTAGCAAATCCTAAACCTACAAAGTTGTCAACCTAATGAATTTCTATCTATTAATAGCTCTTTTCTCTATAGTAAATTCCAAACATAATAACTTCATCTTTAAGAACAAAGTATGGGTCCCCATCACCATGCTCATCATTCTCCTGTTTTGCTGTACCCAAAAAAGACATGGGATCTTCTAAAGCTTCTGCTTAAAACACATCTGGAAAGCTTACATAAAAGATCACACTGACAAATCAAACTAACTCAGATCAGAAATCTTGCCCTATATCAAGCTTAATAATGACATCAAGGAAACCATAGCTTATGTGACATTTCCCAGGAAGCAATGCTTTATAAATCCATAGATTCTAAGATTGTTTACCAAAATTTGTTCTAAATCAGAGATATTCTGTTAAGAATATTCAGTAGATAAGGACTCTCCTCCTATATCATTAGTCTATATACCAGAAAGTAAATATCAAAATGTTTGCAAGAAAATAAAATAAGTTCATCTGCCCTTTTTCCCCATTCTATCATCATCACCCCCAAATCAGCAGAGAAATATATAACAGGCCAAGTATCTTAACTCATTTTCCCCTGAATTAGTATTTAGCCAATGCCTTTCCTCTCTCACTCTTAGAAACTTTTTACCATGGACTAAAGTCAAGGCCATGTCTCCAGGCAATGGAGGCTTTTGCTTACATACTTAGCTTTAGAGCTACTCTTCTGGCCCACTGCTCTTCTGGAAACTAGTACTATTGCTTTGGCGGTTTCATCCCAACTGTTGCTATGTGGTCACCATTGCAGTAGACATGGCTACTGTTTACTTCAGGTCTCTGTGGTACAGCCTTTGCTTTAGAGCTGTGAGCCTTATCAATATTTCCTTACATGATTGGAGTGGTAAGTCCTGACTAAGTAACTGTCAGGTTAGAATCACGGCATCCCCAAAGCCTGCTCAGTGAGACAGTAGAGTGCAAAATGATTCTCCCTCCATGGTCCTTCTATTTTTTTTTCCTTATCATATTGCTTTCCAAGGACCTCCAATGGATTGAG
>VSMD01109194.1:0-33215 GCA_008750895.1 Mirza zaza | reverse complement strand
GCTAGTGTCCTGAGCCCTGGTGTGACTGTACTGGAGACAGGGTGAAGTCCTATGCTAGTGTCCTGAGCCCCGGTGTGACTGTACTGGAGACAGGGTGAAGCCCTATGCTAGTGTCCTGAGCCCTGGTGTGACTGTACTGGAGACAGGGTGAAGTCCTATGCTAGTGTCCTGAGCCCCGGTGTGACTGTACTGGAGACAGGGTGAAGCCCTATGCTAGTTTCCTGAGCTCTGGTGTGACTGTACTGGAGACAGGGTGAAGTCCTGTGCTAGTGTCCTGAGCCCTGACGTGACTGTACTGGAGACAGGGCGAAGCCCTATGCTAGTGTCCTGAGCCCCAACATGACTGTACTGGAGACAGGATCTGCACGGAGGTGAGAGATGTGACGTGAGGTCATCTGCTCATGAGAGACAAAGACACAGACAGGCACAGAGGGACGGCCCTGTGAGGACATAGGGAGAGTGTGCCGTCTACACGCCCAGGAGGAGGAGCCCACCCAGCAGCGCCCTGAGCTCACACTTCTAGCCTCCAGGACTGTGAGAGAAGAGATTTCTGTGGTTTAAGCTGCCCAGAGTGTGGCTCTGTACGGCAGGCCGAGACGAGGACCAAACAGCGTGGTTCAGAGAGGAAAATGCACGGCCGCGTGACAAGGGGAAGGCCGACATCGATGCCAAGCCAACTAGACACACGGCCCACTTCACAGACGAGAGGCTGTTTGTGGACACGCCATTCACGTGGTCCCCCTAGCTCGAGTCTGCAGGGTGAATGCGCAGCAGTGTGAACGCCGCGGGGCCACCCAGGGAGCAGGCGTGAGAGGGTGGGAGGACCAGGTGGCCAGGAGCAAAGCGGGCCCTGAGGACGACGGCCGCCTCCGCACGCACACAAGGAGCGCCCAGTGGCTACGCACCAGGTTGATGTACACCTTCGGGTGGCCCAGCGCACCCCCGCCGCCGTCACACGCTATCACCCGGCTCTCCACCTCGCTCACGGGTTGCTCTGCTATCAAATCAATGGCAAAGTTTTCGTTCACCTGGAACAAGAAGAAAAGAAGAGCTTACACACACAATCACCAAATTTGCTAACACTCTGCACGTTTTCACTAAATATCATCAGCACAGATACCTTAAACACAGGCTTACAAACACTTACTTTCCACTGAGAAGAATTCCAACCCTACAGAAACGCTGCGGGAACTAGAACAGTCTGCTCTCCCGGCCCGTCCTGCCCTTTCTCTCCACGCGCCCACACGCTTTTTGGGGCTCATGTGAGCACACGGACGGCACGGGCCTTTCCCTCGTTCCCTCCTGTGTGTATTTCATAAGATTATTACCTGACATAGCCTTGACGTAGTTATCAGTAAATGCGACACCGATGTGAGAGATCTGTCTGAAAGACCAAAGATGCCACCGCGTGGCTGCTCTGTGGGGCCACTGTCCCCCCAGCTTCCCTGGTCAGCGTCTGCACGGCGGCCAGCTGTCCCTACGCCTGCTCTGTGTCTGCGGCTGCTGCTTTGGGGGTCCTCGTCCCCTGCGCCTCCACCCGTTACGGATACTCATGTGTATGGGAGGCAGAGACTCCGCGTTAGCTTTACAGCCTGCTTGTTGACTACAGACCCTTTTGACTGAGTTAGTTTGACCACTGATTCTCAGGCGGTTCAGACATAGATACAGTTTTACTACTTTATCCTAATTCTTTGCCTGTACTAGGTTAAGCAGTAATACAGACTGTGGGAATCTGTGCCCTGTTCCTGACTGTGGGGGGAAGTCTTTAGTGGGTTTTTTATATACTGCAGGTTTTAAAACTGAAGCAAAACGCATGTTACCATGTCAAGGAAGTAACTATCAATTCCTGTTTTCTTAAGAGTTTCTAATTAGAAAAGGGTTTTAGGCCGGCGTGATGGCTCACACCTGTAATCTTAATGCAGACTCCTGTATTAGAATCTTAATAGGATTAATTACAGGATTGTAATCCCTAATACTCTGGGAGGCCGAGGTGGGAGGACTGGTTAAGCTCAGGAGTTCAAGACCAGCCTGAGCAAGGGCAAGACCCCATCTCTACTAAAAATAGAAAGAAATTAATTGGCCAACTAAAAAATAGAAAAAATTAGCTGGGGATGGTGCCGCATGCCTGTAGTCCCAGCTCGGGAGGCTGAAGCAAGAGAATCGCTGGAGCCCAGGAGTTTGAGGTTGCTGTGAGCGAGGCTGACGCCACGGCACTCTACCCCAGACAACAAAGTAAGACTCTGCCTCAAAAAAAAAAAAAAAAAATGAAATGCGTATTAAATTTTGTCAAAGACCTTTTCAGCACTTACAGAGATATTGTATGCCTCTTCTCCAGACTTATTGATCTGGTAAGCAGTATCAGATTTCCTGGTATGAATTCCAATTGGTCAGGGAAAATTGCTTTCCTGACGTGGTACTGGAGTGTCCACCGATCTTGTAAGCAGGACTTTTCCATCAATATCCACAGTATTGATTTCTGTTTATTTGCCTCAAGTGCCATAGTTACCTCTGTGTCATAAAAAGAAGCTCTAAGTTTTCCTTCATGTTCTATATTTTGAAAACCTGTGAGGTACCAGGATCACCTAATGCCTGGCGGTCAGGCAGAGCTTCCGTATGACACTGTCTGGACCTGTCATGTGAAGGGTCACTCCTTAGGAACCGTCCCCATTTCTCCTGTGGAAACTGGCCTGTTTCAGCTTTCTCCCTTTACTGAGATCAATTCTGGTAAACTCTATTTTCCTAAAAAATTTTCCACTTCATCTAAATTTATTTGCATAGAAGTGAGCAAATGTCCTATCAATAACTACTTCCCTCTGAACACTTACTTTGTGTATCTGTGTATCCCATCTTTTCAGTCGTGTGGTTTAATCATTAATGATCAGTGGTTTATTTTACCAATTTTCACAAAACCAAGATTTTGACTTAGTAACTTAATCTACCCGTATTTTCTATTCAATTAACTCTGATTTTATCATGACCCCTCCCTCCTTTCTGCTGTCTTTCAATTTACCTTATTAGTCTTTTTCCTGGTGTTATGAGTGGGAAATCTATCAGGTTGTAATACCTGGCACCTACTCAGGAGTTAGCTCACTGACTACACTGCTTCACTCTTTTGTGACCTTACTTATGTTCTGTCCACGTGACGTGTCCTGTACCTCAGTTGCATGTCCTCGTTAGTGTACTGCACTCACGCACTCCTCCCGCACACGCTAGTCCCTGTGTCACAGAGGGTCACCATGCTATTGGGTACACAGCCATTCACAGCTGGCACCTGTTCACTGGGAAACGTGGCCTGAAGTGTCCGCTTCAACAATGCATAGATTAGAGGCACTGCCCTGCTGAGGTCAAAAATCCATATATAACTTTTGAGTCCCTGAAAACTTAACTACTAACAGCCTACTGCTGACCAGAAAGCTTACCAATGACATAAACAGCCAGTTAGCACATATTCTGTACGTTACACGTATCATGTACTACATTCTTACGATAAAGTAAGCTAGAGGAAGGAAACTGTTATGGAGGAAGTCCGAAGGAAGAGAAAACGTAGTTCCTATTCACTAAGTGGAAGAGGGTCACCACAAAGGCCGTCCCCAGCTGAGGAAGCTAAGGAGGGGCTGGCCTAGCTGTCTCGGGGTGACAGAGGCCGAACAGCTCCCCTTATAAGTGCACCCACACAGTCCAAACCCATGTTGTACAAGGGTCTACGTACTGATAAATTTAGAAGCTTCAATGACAGGATGTCAAAGATTCACTCCAAAATTACCTGGGGCTGGTGGGGTGGGCTGTCAGCAGATCCGCCTTCACAACCGTTACCTGGGCTGACAACCGTGGAAACCGAGTGTCTGGGCACACGGGAAGAGGGATCATCATGCTGTTCTCTCTACTTCACAAAGTTTATTCTTTAAGAAAGCGGTTAAACATCCTTGCTTGTGTGCCCCGGTGACGTGGTCCCCTCACGTGTCCTCCTGGATGGCAGCCCCGCTCCAAGCATTGCACCATGCCCCGTCCCGAGAGTCTTCCCCTCTGAAACCACCTACGCGCTCACGCCGTCCCGCGAGCACGTGCTGGCCTCAGCAGGAAGGTCTGCATACAGCACACAGGCTCGCGGGGACCACCTCCCCTCGTGGTGCAGCGTAAAACCCAGTGTCTCCTCTGCGTCTCTAACCTCACCAGGGTGGGGAACAGCAGCAAGCCACGCGTGCCAGCCGCAATCTCTGCAGCACGGGGCTCGTGCAGCTGCCACACACAGCAAGAGAACACGTGAGAACACGCGGGGGCACTGCTTTCCCCCTTACAGACTCACAGACGCCTTGGAAAGGCTTCACCGTGAAGATCACAGTGCTACGAAGCTTTTCCTTAAAGATCTGCTTCCAGAAACACAGCAGGAAGCTCGTGGAGAGCAGCGACGTGAGCTGCGCAGTGCTCCTCAGCATTGTTCTACAAGCCCGAGACACAAGCCACAGCGAGGTCTGGGGCTGCCTGTACCAACACCACACTGAGCCGTGAGTGAGGGGCGTCCCACTCAGCCCGCTGCCAGCCGGGCACCAGCCATACAAATGAAGCCTTATGGAGTAAATAATGCGGTGTCTGCCTAAGTGACAGCGTGTCACAAAGGCCGCACTAACAAACTGCCAGGCCCCAGTCGCGGCAGTCAGAGCCCGGCCACCTCCCCGAGGGAAGGGCAGCTGGCGCCTTGATGCCGGTGACTGACGCGGGTGCCCTCCCGTCATTTACACGCGCAGCTCGAGGGCGACCCTGACCGCCCATCACAGCGTCTGGGGCCAGAACTCATCAACCGCAGGAATACAAAGGACCTGCAGTGAACACACCCAGCACAACAAAGCCCGCCCGGTGCTCAAACTCGCCCTGCGCTCAAACTGGGGGCGCCCCCTCGCTGTTCTCGCCTAGGAAGGGTAAGAGGAGGAGAAAAGCACAGCCGGATTTTACAAGGAAATTAACGAGAGAAAAACCGTCACGGCTGCCCACACTCATCTCTTCAAGCACACGGTGTGGCTCGAGCCCTGGCTGTCCAACTGCTGTGAGATGAGTCCTTCACACGTCACCACGTAAAGAACAGGAAGCACCTTTCCCACCGACCTCCTAACCATCGACTGATTTGGGTATAAAAACACTGGGGTTTAGATTCATTTGTCAGCACCACATTCTCTTTCTAACTCGTACATCTTTTGGAGTGACGGCTCCTACAGAAAGTCTGTTCCTTTACGTCAAACTGAGATTAAATCTCTTAAAGATAAAATATAAAGTATATAATTCTATGACATATCAAAACCAATGCAGGCTGGGCACAGTGGCTCACGCCTGTAATCCTAGCACTCTGGGAGGCCGAAGCAGGAGGATCACTCAAGGTCAGGAGTTTGAGACCAACCTGAGCAAGAGCGAGACCCCGTCTCTACTAAAAATAAAAAAAAGAAATTAATTGGCCAACTAAAAATATATAGAAAAAATTAGCCGGGCATGGTGGCGCATGCCTGTAGTCCCAGCTACTTGGGAGGCTGAGGCAGGAGGATTGCTTGAGCCCAGGAGATTGAGGTTGCTGTGAGCTAGGCTGACACCACGGCACTCTAGCCTGGGCAACAAAGTGAGACTCTATCTAAAAAAAAAAAAAAAGCACCCCATTAATGGAACTTTACATAGTTTATTTTAAATTTACAGCTTATAACTCAGTTTGATCATCAGAACATCGGGTATTTTTAACATTAATATCAATAATTACATTTAGCTAAACCTACGTGTGTGCATGTATCTATATATGTATACAATTTTTAGATCATAGGAAATACCTGAAGTTTTCGTCCAAATTAAGTAACTTCGCAGAAAATGCTCAAAACCACTAACTGGGCTGTTTGGAGGACGTATTCAAACCTGCTTTGGGGCCCTGGAAGAGAAAGTATCACAAGACACAAAGACGCAGGAAGGAAGCAGATGCCAAGTCCGGCAGCCACCCTGAGGGAAGAAATCAAAGCACACACCTCACCGCTTATCCACTAAGCCAGCAGCATCTGAACCTGGGGGGCTATGAATTCAGTTTCAAATATTTTCCTCTGGGCCCTGGGGGGTAAACAAGCCTCTCTCTCATGACCGCTGTTTCCGAGAGTCCAGCCTTTCCGGAGGAAGCAGAGACCTGCGTTTCACATTAATCCAAGATTCCCTACACTGGACCTTCTAAGCTCTTCCTCCTGCCCACCCCACCTCAGCCCACGAGCAGCAACTGCTTCTTGTAGCCACTGACCCCTGGGCACTCAGCACTCCCTCTCTGCTCCTTAGCTGTCCTGCCTGTGGCCACACGTGGTACACGCATATGTGAGAACCAGCATGGTTCAGATGATGACATGCCAATGTAAAAGACTGGTCAACATGGGAAGAAAAATGCCACAAGTCTTCTCTGCTCAGACCCCAGGAGCTGCTCCTCAGCCTGGTAACAAGTGACACGAGTTACCGGCCCCAGCACAAGCAGGGACCCCTGTGCAGACACACAGCAAACCACACCGGGCACCCCGGTCAAAAGCAGGCAAGGGCCATGCGTGGGTACTTTCCACCTTTTTCTGCAAAGGTCAGCTCACCAATCTAGTTTCTTGCTTTCAGATTTGGTTTATTCCTTACCTTGCTACTAAACAGAACTACACAGACAGGAACACAGGGGCTGCCAGGAGTGTGGGGAGGGAGGGATTCCTAGGGCTGGGAAACTGTGTGTGGTACTGTGCTGGCGGACACATGTCATTGTACATTTGCCCAAACCACAGACTGTACAACACCATGAGTGAACTTCAATGTCTACTGTGGACATGAGCCAATAATAACTTCGTCAGTTGTAACAAGGCATCAGACACACGGAAGATGTTAGTAACAGCAAAACTGCTAGGGAGAGTGGGCGCCTATGAGAACTGCCTATTCTCTTCAGTTTTTCTGTAAACCTAAAAGTGTTCTAAAAAAATAAGGTCTCTTATGACCAAAAAATACTACTAAAAATAGTATTCAACACCAAATGTTTACTGAAAGAAGTTACGCCTGAGCAGGGTGCCTACTCATCATGTTACAAACATGGCTCCTTTATATAAGGAAACTTTAAGGCTCCTTTAAACATGGTACCTTTATATAAGGCCAAGGCGTGCCCTGACTCTGGATGCTGAATCAGGAAAGGCACTGGGGAGGCTGAAGGCCGAGTGTCCAGGGTCACAGCCAGGATGGCACCTGGGGAAGAGACAGCCAGAGAGACAGCACCACAGCCCTCTCCTGCCGCCACCTTTGCTGGCGACACCAACTCTGATTTTGTTGGGTTTAATTTTAAGTTGTTTCCCTATTGCCCTGCACTAGACCACTAGAAACGGTCTGTGCACAGAAGGAATGCGCAGACTGGGCTATAGGACTGGAGAAAGTAGCATGCGGAACAGACGCTACCACTGGGAATGCAGTAACAACTCAAGAAAGAAACAGAAAATTCTGAGGATGCAGTAACAACTCAAGAAAGAAACAGAAAATTCTGAGGATGCAGAGGAGGACTCACCACATGCCAACACTTACTAGATAATTCACATGTTATCTCACTGGAGAGTCACAATTCTATGAACCATATTCTCGTGGCTTCCATTGCACAAATGAGAAAACTGAATTTCAAAGGCATTAACCAATGCCGATTCAACCGCAACCGCCAGACTGAAAATCCACATGGCTTCCACCCCACCAGAGGGGCAAACCCACCAGACCCATGCCCCCTCTACCACCATGATCCTGGCAGACATCCCTGTCAGTCACAGCATACTCATCCCCTGCACCTGGAGCAGGCTCCAGGACCCTTCTCAACCAACACCCGGGCAGTGTCACTAAATAATCAGCCAACAGAATACAGACTTCTCTGCCACCCATTCAGACCACACAGCAGTGAACCAGCTGCATTTTGAGAACACGAATTTGTACTGAGCCAACTCATGACCATGTGAGCTTCTCTAGAATGTCCCACGGCTCCTGAATAGAAGTAGAGAAACTAGACACTGGAAGGGACAATGTGACCAAGATCAAAGGGGAAGTGGGAGGGGCAGCTAAGGGATAACAAGAAGAACCAACAGGCTGACTGAAGTGGGAAGGAGAAGGACATACGGTAGCCATGAAGGACAAAAACAGACTCAGGAAACATAGAGGAAAGCCTGCACTAACAGGAACAAGAATTTAGGAGACGGTAGACGCGTGTTAGGGAGGGAGTTAGATAAGAAAACAGGCTTATTGAGGCCGAAGGATTCCGATCTCAACATTCTTTCTCCAGCAGCCACGCTCAGGGGTGTCTGATTTAATTCATCTTCCTTTATAACGTGTATAGCAGTTAGACCCACTCAGAGAAGAATAATTCATGCGCCACTTTCAGCTTGTCAGTGTAAGTCCCTGTAAAAACACAGCCTAATTTATTTGGTGAGAACTATGAAAAATATACCCTAAAAGGAGTGTGAACTAAAATAAAATATTAAGCTCCTCTCGACCACTGGCTAACTGAATAGACCCCTCTTGACCAAGGGGATACCCTAAAGCTGAGTTGCTACCCATGAGAAGGGAGGTCAGACATGCCCATCATGTCCCATCACGCCCCTCCCTCTTGTAGCTGTCCTCTGTGACTCATTACCAGGCCTAAGGCTGTACACAACGAGGACCCTGGGTCCTCAATATACACAACAGATCACTTGACTCTGGGTCTGTGCCCGGTGGCTTGTCTTCTAATAGACTTCCTTACCTTAACTTAAAACATTCCAAGTCTTTAGACAATGCTTCATTTCTTTAACAAATTACAAATCAGTCCTTTTTTTTTTTTTTTTTGAGACAGAGTCTCACTTTGTTGCCCAGGCTAGAGTGAGTGCCGTGGCGTCAGCCTAGCTCACAGCAACCTCCAACTCCTGGGCTCAGGTGATCCTCCTGCCTCAGCCTCCAGAGTAGCTGGGACTACAGGCATGCGCCACCATGCCCGGCTAATTTTTTCTATATATATTAGTTGGCCAATTAATTTCTTTCTATTTATAGTAGAGACGGGGTCTCGCTCTTGCTCAGGCTGGTTTCAAACTCCTGACCTCCAGCAATCCGCCCGCCTCGGCCTCCAGAGTGCTAGGATTACAGGCGTGAGCCACCACGCCCGGCCACAAATCAGTCTTTAAACCCGCCTATAACCTGTAAGCCACTCTTCAAGATGTCCCACCTTTTCGGGCTAAACCAATATATGCCTTCCAAATATTGATTTATGACTTTATCTATAATTTCTGTCTCCTTGAAATGTATAAAACCAAACTGTAACCCAACCACAGCAGTCCACTTGCTCAAGTCTTCTTGGGCTTGATGACCACAGGGCCCTGGTCGTCACATCTGGCTCAGAATAAACCTCTTTAAATTATTTTATGGAGTTTGGCTTCTTCACCATTGGCAGGTGATTAAAAGAGCAATTCTGAAAAGTTGATATGATTTACCTTAATATGATACTCTCAAAAGTATAAGCCACAGAAATGAAAAAGATCACTCCCATTTATATAGATAAACCAGAACTTCAGTTACAAAATGTCACATTATGTATTTCAGGGTGAAAAAAACAGAAATAGATACAATTAACTAAATTATAAGAAACATAGAACTACAGATCTCCAAGGATGCTCAAAATGTGAGGAGAATTTATTAAATCTTACATATTAATTTTTATTTCTTGTGGGTTATATGCAAGTGTTATAAAAGCATACCTCACTTTCACTAGATCTTTTACTCACCTCTTTCTGACGACCTACAAACCTAATTTTCCTGTAGTCTTTATCATCATAAACCTGGGGAGGAAAGGAAAAAGACCATATGTAATTTTTGCAGCTTTATTCTGAATGTGGTTACTTAAAAATCAATCATAAATATACAAGAAAGCGTTTTTCTTAACTCTTAAGCCACTGATGAGTAGTCAAACACACAAGGGGCACACTGTGTTGCCAGAGGCATCTTTCAGCAAGATACCTGGGATGACAAGGGGTAATAATAGGAACGGGAGAACAAAGTCTGGGAAGGTGCAGCGGAAAAGAAGAGGCAAGTAGTGACCAAAAAGGCGGACTGAGGGAGAGAGGAGACATCCTGACCGAGGGGCCACACTAGGGCGCGTCTTAGCATGAGCTACCCGTGCCTTCTGCCTCGCCTCCTAGCTCATGACGGCAGCGTCACACTGTTTCTGTGCTCCGGAAAGACCCCTCGGGCTATTAACGTTTATTGCCGACACTGCAGGATCTCAAAGATGCTCTGCCCAGAGAACCGGTGGGGCAGACCGCCGGGGGGGAGCCCTGCAGGGAGCCCGCTGCCGCCGGGGACGCCCGGCTCGGCCTGCGCTGGGATCGCGCCCGGCGACCCGCCGCCGCCGCCCCGACAGGTGGGGTCCACCGGGTGGGCGACCCGCCGCCGCCGCCCCGACAGGTGGGGTCCACCGGGTGGGCGACCCGCCGCCGCCGCCCCGACAGGTGGGGTCCACCGGGTGGGCGACCCGCCGCCGCCGCCCCGACAGGTGGGGTCCACCGGGTGGGCGACCCGCCGCCGCCGCCCCGACAGGTGGGGTCCACCGGGTGGGCGACCCGCCGCCGCCGCCCCGACAGGTGGGGTCCACCGGGTGGGCGACCCGCCGCCGCCGCCCCGACAGGTGGGGTCCACCGGCTGGGCGACCCGCCGCCGCCGCCCCGACAGGTGGGGTCCACCGGCTGGGCGACCCGCCGCCGCCGCCCCGACAGGTGGGGTCCACCGGGTGGGCGACCCGCCGCCGCCGCCCCGACAGGTGGGGTCCACCGGGTGGGCGACCCGCCGGTGTGAGGCCGCGACGAAGGCACGGCGTGACCGCGACCTGGGCCCCCAACTCGCCCCCTTCCGCGGCCCCGCGGCTGTTACCTGGCCAGTGTGCGTGATCTTCTCCCCGCTCGGCGACGTCCGCACCCCGAAACACCGGGCGCCCGGAGGCAGGCTCCACGGCCCCGCGCCGGCCCGAGCCAGCAGCCGGCAGAAGGTCGCCGCCGCCGCCATTTTGTGCGGCTCACCCTTGACCCGGCGCGACGATTTTACGAGCGCCGGCGCAAGCGCACTACTTCCGGCGGTACCTGCGCTCCCGGGACTTATTTCGCCCTGGGGAGGCGCGCCGGCGGGGCGGGGAGTGCGCATGCGCGGCGCGGTCGGTCTGGGCCGACAAGGTGGGCGACTGCGCAATCCTCCGCGCCCAGTGGTTGCCAGTGACGATTCTGCGCGGAAAGCAGGGAAGGAGGCAAACGGAAGCGACAGTTTATATTCTTATGGTAATCGATAATCATGAGAAGTTTAAATATCAAGTGATTTACAGGTGAAGGGGCCGATAGCTTAGCGGAAGAAACTGAAAGTGCAAGGTGTAAGACGTCCGCTTTCCTGTGTGTGATCGCGGGTTTGGGGAATTTCCGCAACACAGCCCTTGTGAAGCGACCAGTAAACCTGCAGTTGCTTCTGTCCAGTCTGCAGGTACAGCTTCCGAAAGGCTCGTGTTTACAGCCGACGGATGCAGTCCTCACCTGCAGTCCAGCCCCACCTGGGTGCAGTCCCCACCTTTAGTCCAGCCCCACCTGCAGTCCAGCCCCACCTGGGTGCAGTCCCCACCTGCAGTCCAGCCGCACCTGGGTGCAGTCCCCACCTGTAGTCCAGCCGCACCTGGGTGCAGTCCCCACCTTTAGTCCAGCCCCACCTGTAGTCCAGCCGCACCTGGGTGCAGTCCCTACCTGTAGTCCAGCCCCACCTGGGTGCAGTCCCCACCTGTAGTCCAGCTGCACCTGGGTGCAGTCCCCACCTGTAGTCCAGCCCCACCTGGGTGCAGTCCCCGCGTGACGTTCCAGCGTCTGCCTTTTCTTTCCTGTGGCCTGGGGCTGAGAACCAGGCGGCTCCAAGAACAAGACTCTAGAGATGGACTGGAGGCCAGAGAGGTGACACAGAAGAGGGGAAAGGCAACAAGAAACACAATTCACAGAAAGCCCTCCTGAAGACGGAAAGGTGTCACAACAGACTGACCGTCAGAGGCAGATTTGTCCAGAGCTTGCCCCGTGCTCGCCTGGTCAGGCGCAGAATCCGGCACTGAGCTAGCAACGTGCAGGGAAGGAGGGTGGATGTAGCCAGTTTGCAACTCACTTGGACATCCACAGAAAGTAAGATGGATGGGTTCTCAGGTAGACACTCAAGTGTAAGCCCATTAACTGTAAAAGTCTTGCCCGTGTTTCTGTATGTTCGAACTTTTCCATAATGGAGAAAGAAAAAAGATAGTTTATAACCAGTTGGGGCCATTGTCTATTTCCACTCCTTTACACAAGTCAGCTGTGAACTAAAACAAAATCCCAATCCCTTTGCCAACTGAACAGACCCCTCCGCCAAGGTGACTCCAAGAAAAACCTTAAAGCCGAGGTCCTGGCCACCAAGGGAAGGGGCTGGGACAAGCCTCCCCCTCCCTCTGGGAGTTTACACTCCACCACCGACCAGCATGAATGTTAAAACCGAGATCACAGACTGACAAAACAGACTCTTGGTGACAATAAGACACTACATTATTAACAGGACCCGAGGGCCTGCAGGGCAAAGGTCACACCAGCGGCAGGCCATCCACTTGGCTAACAGATCACTTGGGTCAGTGTCTTGTGGCTGGTCTCCACTGCCGGGGCCCCCACGCTCTGAGCAGGCCGCATTGCCTGGAAACCCTGGCCAGACGGCAGGTGCACAGCGGGGAGCCGGCAAAGGGGGCTCCCTCCTGTTTGCAGCCGCTCTCCGCCCCTGCGTCAGGCCTGGGCCCTGGCACCCCTTGGAAAACTGTCTAACGTGAGATCCGCCCCTGGTGCCCCAGGGGTCAGGGACGGCTGCTCTAACGGACTCCTGAACTCGGACTTCCCAGGCCTCTGGATGAAGCCGCGTCTTCGACCGACTGCAAACCAAAGACTCTTCACACCCACCCAGAACCTGTAAGCCCCACTTTGTCCGCCTTTGGGGGCCAAAGTATCGACTTGCGACGTGGTTTTCAATTCCTGTCTCTGTAAAATGTACGAAACCGAAGCGACCGGCCACCTGGGGACGCTTGCACAGGCTCCCTGGCGTGGCCCTGGCTCCCTGGCCCGGCCGCGGCTCCCTGGCGTGGCCCTGGTTCCCTGGCCCAGCCGTGGGTCCCTGGCCCGGCCGCGGCTCCCTGGCCCGGCCGTGGGTCCCTGGCCCGGCTGTGGGTCCCTGGCGTGGCTGTGGGTCCCTGGCGTGGCCGTGGGTCCCTGGCCCGGCTGTGGGTCCCTGGCCCGGCTGTGGGTCCCTGGCGTGGCCGTGGGTCCCTGGCCCGGCTGTGGGTCCCTGGCGTGGCCCTGGCTCCCTGGCCCGGCTGTGGGTCCCTGGCCCGGCCGTGGCTCCCTGGCGTGGCCCTGGCTCCCTGGCGTGGCCCTGGCTCCCTGGCCCGGCCCTGGCTCCCTGGCGTGGCCCTGGCTCCCTGGCCCGGCCGTGGCTCCCTGGCGTGGCCGTGGCTCCCTGGCGTGGCCGCGTACGTGCTCAGCTCCAGATAAACCGTTTAATTACTTCACAGCGTCGGGGCTTTCCCGTTACTGTGCATTTCTCCCAGGTCGTACACTTGAAAACTGCCATTTGTCCGTCCCGTCTAGGGTCTAATCGGTTGACACTTTTGCCACTTGGATACCCACTTCCGCTTCCCACCTTCGCATCCCCTCCCCAACCATCCCAGGGTCCGGTGGGGCGGGGCTGGTGGCGCGACTTCCGGCGCCGGCGCGCATGCGCCCTCGGCCTCTGCTGCACTAGAGGCCCCCCCCCCCGCAGCCATCTTTCTTCCTGGCGGCGGCGTCCCTGCCCCAGTGCGCAGGCGCAGAGCGACGGTGCGCGACCAGCTAAGAACCTTCCTGCCAGGTGAGGGTCTCGAGAGTCCCGGGGTTGCGGGGCAGCGAGGGTCGGGGTCCGGGCGGGCCGCGGGCCGCGGTGGGGACCCGGGGCGGGTCGGGAGGGCCGCGGGCCGCGGTGGGGACCCGGGGCGGGTCGGGAGGGCCGCGGGCCGCGGTGGGGACCCGGGGCGGGTCGGCAGGGCCGGGGAGGCCGCGTGGCGTGGGCCCGGCTCGGCGCGGTTCCGGGCGCGGGACCCGAGTGACCGCCGCCCCGCCCCTCGCAGGCCCGGCGCGGCATGGCGACCCTGCTGCTGCGCGCGGCGGCGGCCGTGCTCCCCCTGCTCCGGGCCGGGCCCCGCGCCGCGCTCGCGCCGGCCTTCCCGTCGCCGCTGGCCGGGCCCCCGCTCCGGGCCGGGCCCGCGCCCTGCCTGCAGCCCGCGCTGGGCTTCAAGACCAAGGGCGTGCTCCGGAAGCGCTGCAAGGACTGCTACCTGGTGAAGAGGCGGGGCCGGTGGTTCGTCTACTGCAAGACCCACCCGCGGCACAAGCAGAGGCAGATGTAGCCCCGCGGAGCGGCGCGCAGGCTGTCACCCCGTCCGTGCTTGGAAAGCGGCTTCCCCGATCCAGAGACGTGGAGCCGGAGTCCGGAGGGTGCGGCTCGTAGCAAGTGCCTTCCGTGTTACTCACTACTCTCCCCCGCTCTGATGTGTTTTCGCGAGTATTAGCTTACCGTTAAGGACGATTTGCAATGAAAGTAAAGACACCTTCTGAATGGCTTAGTCCTCCCTGATCTCTGGCTGCAGGTAGGGCCTGGTGAGGGCAGGGCGGGATTACCTCTGTGTGAGGATACCTGGGGCCTCTGGGAAGAGATGGTGAGTGTCTGGGTCTCCTCGGCCGCATGACACTCTAGGCCAAGCTCAGGGGCTTAAACCGGCAATTTAGATCGCTCGGGACTTTGTGAAGAGTTGGGGAAGGGTTCAGCTGAGCGGTTTGTGGTCTGCGTGGCACTGGCTGCAGGATGCACCCCCAGGACGGCCCCAGCTGCTCGCTCCACATGGCACCTGCAGGGCAGCTCTAGGCATGGCAGGCTGTGGCTGCCCACAGGAGCTTCCCAAGAGACCCAGGAGGGTGCTGCAAGGCTTCCTACGACTCCGTCTCAGGTGTTTCCAAACGTCATTCTGCTGCACTCTTGGTTCTGCAGTTCCCTTGAGTGAACCCTGACTGGAGGGAGCAGCCTCTTGCTGGGGGACGGCCACCCCTACACTCTTGGGCATGACTCACGGCACTGGCCGGCCTGGAGGCTGCTCCCACGAGGAGGGGGAGGGGTGGTTGGCCCCACCCTGGTCACCAGGACAAGGAATTGGACTACCCCCATGCCTTGGGTTAGGGGGAGTGTGCCCTCAGGAGGCTGTGTGGGTGCACTCACCGGGCGTGCTGTCTCAATCTGGGCTGCCCTAACAAAGATGGGGGTCTAGTCAACAGACATTCTCCTTCAGTCCTGGAGGCTAGAAGTCAGATTGAGGTGTGGGCAGGGCTGGCTGCTTCCTCCTTGGTGTGCGGACTGCTGCCTCCCTGTGTCCTCGCAGGATTGTCCCTCTGTGTGCGTCTGTGTCCTCATCTCCTCTCACAAAAGACACTGGCCATGTTGGCTTAGGAGCTACCCCAGTGACCTCAGTCTACCCTGATTACCTCGTTAAAGGCCCCGTGTCCAAATACTGTCCTGAGGGTAGGATTTCAACCCATGGATTTGGGGGTGGGGGGACACAATGCAGCCCAGAGCAAACGCTCAGATGTAGGGGTGATTTCTCACATGCCCCCTTTCCTCCGGGCCAGGGGGACCTCCTCATCATTCCACAAAAGAGTTTCCAAAACTGTGAGACCTACGCAAGCCTAGCACAGGAGAATATGCCCTCCCGGCCAGATGGGCAGACAGCCACAGCCACGGCAGCTCTGACCCGAGTTTTGCAGCCCACAGGTGTCTGGCCCAGGTGCAGAGGGTGGAGGTAGAGGAACAGAACGGGAGCCCTGTGAAGAGCCTGCTGCTGCCCAGCAGTTGGGAAGCCCTTGCCCCTTGCCCGGCAGTGAGGAGTTGAGGACCCACAAAAGTGTGTCATGTGGGTCCCAAAAGTGAGTGTCAGAAGCCAGATCCTATGAGGAGATCTGTGTACCTGGCTTGAGAATGCCTCAGCGAGAGTGAGAGGGAGTTCTCAAGGCACACGTGTGTGGTGTGTGCGTGAGGAGCTCCACGGGAGACCTGGCTACGGGCTGCATGCCCGTTCCCTGAGTGAGCGTCTTTCCTTTCCTCCCTGTGGCCCGCTCTGCTCTGCCTTCAGTGCAGCTGACCCTGCGACACAGCACCCCACGGTGGGGGCACCACCAAGTACGTTTTACCAGATTGCGCTGCATTCAGTGGAATCTGAATGTTACAAGGCTCATAATTAAACACCAAGCCTCAGTCCCAGAACGAGAGTGGCAGAGCTCTGTGGCGTCAGGCCAGGGCATCTCCACCTCAGCACTGCTGACATTTGGGACCATCCTGCGCCCTGAAGGTGCAGTGCCCCCACCCCAGGGCTAAACACAGATGTCTCCAGACACTGCCAAACACCCTTGGGGGCAGTGTGTTTTCCCCACTGCGACTAGAATTCATGTTCCCTGTCCCGATGGGGCGCAGCTCGTGGTAAGACTTGGGACGTGGTTGATCTATCTGGGAGGAGACATCAAGAGTGAGGGGTTGGGGAGTGGGGCGGGGAGAGTCAGGGAGGGAGGAGAGCTCAGGCACAGAGTGGGAGGTCACCGGGTGCCACCCTGCTACATCATACAGCTCCAGTGGAACGTGGAACATGCCACAGTTGTCCCAGCAGGGGAAGAGGATGTTGAGCCATTTATCCGCTGCAGGTTCTCATCCTTTGTGGTTTGAAGGTCGCCCGAGGGGCCAGGAAAGAGCCGTCTTGCAGAAGCACTTCTTCGAGTGAAGACACCCGAGCCTGGAGGTGGAGAGAGACTCCCTAGGTCTAAGTCAACTCTGTTTGCACCTCAGGGCTGGGCGTTGGTCAGAAGGGGGCCGATTTCTCCTGGGCCTCCCCACAGGGTTCTCAAGAACCCAAAGGGCTGGTCTGAATGTTTGTGTCCCCAACATTCGTATGTTGAAACCCAATCCCCAGTGTGAGGGTTTGGAAGTGGGGTGATCAGTTGCGTAGGTGGCACCTCGTGATGGGGTTCGTGCCCTCACAGAAGGGGCCCTGGAGCTCCCTGCCCCATCAGCCATGGGAGGACACAGCAGGAAGGGGTCACCCGGGAGCCAGGAAGCAGGGCCCTCGCCAGTCACAGAGCCTGCTGGTGCCCTGACCTCGGACTTCCAGCCTCCAGGAGTTTATCAGGCACTGGGTCTGCGGGATTTTGTCATCTCGGCCTGGCAGACTGAGACCGGGCTGAGGGCAGAGCCCGGCCACGTTTGTGTCCCAGCATGCACCACGGCCTGGCCTGCAGAGTGCCCCCAGCAGTGAACGTGGAGTTGAACGGTCACCCGCCCGTGGACAGGCCACCCTCACCCCTGCCTCGCTCAGAGCCGCCCAGTCCCAGAGGCCAAACCCACAACTCGCCAAGGGAACACCCCCCGCAACTCCAGGGCTGGGGTAAGGGCCAAGTATGAGGCTGGATTTGTCTGGAACAAATGTTCAGTGACGGGCAGATGGCTGGGGCCACTGTCACACAGGCCTCCCAGGACAGCCGTGCGGCTCTCGGACAATCGGCATGGTCCTCCGGGAGCCGTCCCGGCACTGCAGCCAAGGCATATTTCTGAATATCAAATACACAGACAAAGCCGTGCAGCAGTGTGCAAAAGTATGTTTTCATTTATGCAAAAATCAAACACAAATCTAAATACATAGTTTCCCAAGCAAAAACATTTAGGTAACTGTGTAAGAAAGTCTGGACCAACATCTGCCATAATAGCAGTGGTTTCCACGTCCCGAGGGAGAACGGAAGCTGGGAACAAAGTGGGAATTGTGATTTGTGTGTTTTATTTGTGTGTTTCATTTTTTTTTTTTGAGGAGTTACATGTGTATCTCTTTTTTATATTGATACCCAGAGAAAAACGCAAAAATTTTTGAGCAATTTTATGCTTCTGGGAAAGAATTTGAGCAATTTAACAACATAAAGGAAAAGCCAGCACCTGCCTCCTGCCCTCACCTCCTCCTGCAAGGAGCCCTGGCTTTTCCTTTTCACCAACCTGGACGACACTCCCGTCAGACTCACCAGCGCCCCCAACTCAGGCCAGTCCCAGACCCGTGCTCCCAGGCCCTGGCGTAGGAAGCTGGGCCGGGACTCAGCCCTGGAGGGGCAGCTCTGCACCGGGTGCCTGCCACCCCCTCCTTGTCCCCATTTTGCCAATATGCCCGAATTTGGGGCGCCGGGTCCCAGAGGCTGCTGGGAGGCCAGCTTTGACAGGACAGGCTGCCTGTCCGCCCACCCCACCCCACCGCTGTTGTTCCGTCTCACCGACCATGCAACCCAGCAAATACGTGAGGCCGGGGCGAGCCATGTTAAAGTGTGTCTTTAACCTCAAAACAGGGAGCGGAGAAGACAAATGTGTTCTCCCTTCGGTTTCATTCCCATGTGGGTGTGTGTGACCTTCAGCCTGGTCCACGTCAACAAAGGACGTCCTCGGGCTTTTCTTACCAGGAAGTCGGCCAGTCCGGCCACTGCCTGTTCTTGCTGATGGACGCTTGTCACACGGCCACGCTCTCTGGCTCCCGCGCCGTGCACGGACATCTCCAGGCCGCAGGGTCCCTGACGGCAGAGATGAGCAGTTGCACCAGAGAACCTACCGCCTTTGCTCTCTGGCCCGGTTACAGAAAACATTTGGCGAGCCTGTTCTGGAACATTCCCTGCAGCAAAGGTGGTCTCTGACAGCCGCCCCCGAGTTGTGTGTAACTGTGTGCGTGGGAAGGGGAGTCCCTTTAGCACCCTAAACGGGGGTGTGCCTGGAGGGTTTCAGGTGCCCTGGCACTTTCGTTTCTGCTCTAAAGACCTTTGAACAACTGTCATTCACTTTTTTGTTTGAGACAGAGTCTCACTCTGTTGCCCAGGCTAGAGTGAGTGCCATGGCGTCAGCCTAGCTCACAGCAACCTCAAACTCCTGGGCTCAAGCGATCCTCCCGCCTCAGCCTCCCGAGTAGCTGGGACTACAGGCATGTGCCACCATGCCCGGCTAATTTTTTCTATACATATTAGTTGGCCAATTAATTTCTTTCTATTTATAGTAGAGACAGGGTCTCGCTCTTGCTCAGGCTGGTTTCTAACTCCTGACCTTGAGCAATCCGCCGGCCTCAGCTTCCCAGAGTGCTAGGATTATAGGTGTGAGCCACCACGCCCGGCCCTTTCATTCACTTTTAAAAGTCAGGAAGTGTAAATAGACAAAAAGATTTTAAAAAACCGCCTTGGCCTCCTCCTCCCTCCAGCGGGTGCTTCTCACCAAGCCCAGCTATACATAGCAACAAGGGGCTGTTCACATCGAGTCACACCTTGCACCCTGCGGAAACGTTCCTTCCATTGTCCGCACACGGTGCCCGAGTAGGAGTGTCGCTCTCCTTCCTGTCACCACTCAGGTTATTTTTGACTTTTGCTTTTTTGCAAAATTTAAATCTTGGAAATAACAATGTTCTTTTCCTAAATTTAAAATTTAAAGCCCTAAGAATTCACTGAACCAGTTTTCTCATAAAAGCATTTATTCTTTGGGAAAAAACATGTGACAGAGACATTACTATTTTGTTGGCTTTGTTAAAAAAAAACCCTTTGCTAAATATAGGGACTCTCTGTGTCTGTTGCTGTTCATCAGAGTGGCTAGGTGAGAACGGGCTGTGTGACCTTTTACTCTTGCCCTTGACGCGCCCATCAGCTTTAGAAAGACCCTTCTCTTGTTCATCCCAAATGAAGACAAATTTAAGATGGAAAGCAAGAAAAACATAACTTACTTTGCTTATTATATTTCAATTATACTTCTTTATTAGAGGCCGAGGTGATTAAAAAAGGAAATAAGTGGTATATGATTTTCCTGCAGCTGCCATAACAAATACTACAAACTAGGGCGCTTATAACAACAGAAAAATTTACTCTCTCCCAGGTCTGAAAACCAGAGTCCGCAGTCCAGGTGTGGCAGGGCTGGCTCCCTCCAGAGGCTCCAGGGGAGGGTCCTTCCCATCTCTCCCAGCCCCTGGGGCTGCAGAGCCAAGCCGCCCACTCCACCCCTGCTTTCCTCTTTCCAAGGCCGCCTCCTCTCTGAGGACACACCAGTCACTGGATTTAGGGCCCACCCTAATCCAGGATGATCTCATCTCGAGATCATTAATTACATCTGCAGAGACCCTATTTCCAAATAAAGTCACATTTTGATGTTTCCAGTAGACAGGAATTTTTTAAGGGGGATGTCATTAAACCCACTACCAGTGGTATAAAATATTTTAAAAAATAATTTTAGTTTAAAATTATTGTTACCAGGTAATGCATTCACACAGCTCCAAGTGCAAACGACACCCGCATATCCAGTGACATTCTCTCCGGAAGGCCAGACCCAGCTACCTGCCCTAGAAAAGCTCCCCTACAGGACCCTCAGCTGCCCCTGGGAATCTCCAAGCAAACGTCTGGGACCCCCATTCCTTTACCTGCTGTGCGCCCATCCTGCAGCCCGAAGGTGTGTCCCTGCGATGCCTGCCAGCGACAGACCGGGTCATCCTCATTCTTTCCCCAGGTGGCTTTGCTGTGACTTCCTCCACAAGTTGGTATAGGACACTGGAATTGTTATTTTTGATTGAAGGCATTTTCCTGCATCTATACAAATGTTGTCCTTTCTTTTTCCTTTTTTAATTTATAAATTATTTTGTTTCCTATTTTATAATTAGCGTTTGTGATTCCAAATTAGAGGTTAATTATTTTTTTCTCCAAGTGCTCACTTGTCATTTTCTACTCACAGTGCATGGAAGCAATGAGAAACGTATAGGGCAGAGAAAGCTGTTTTGCATCACGTGGGAAACTGGCTTTGGCTGTGTCACTGCTTGAAACATGCTATCAGGGCCGGGCGTGGTGGCTCACGCCTGTAATCCTAGCACTCTGGGAAGCTGAGGCAGGCAGATTGCTCAAGGTCAGGAGTTGGAAACCAGCCTGAGCAAGAGCGGGACCGTCTCTACTATAAATAGAAAGAAATTAATTGGCCAACTAATATATATAGAAAAAATTAGCCAGGCATGGTGGCGCATGCATGTAGTCCCAGCTACTCGGGAGGCTGAGGCAGGAGGATCGCTTGAGCCCAGGAGTTTGAGGTTGCTGTGAGCGAGGCTGACACCATGGCACTCTAGCCTGGGCAACAGAGTGAGACTCTGTCTCAAAAAAAAAGAAAGAAACACGCTGTCAGGACGCCAACCCAGACCTGGGAGCCTCAGGGACCGCCCCCCCCCCCAAAATAGTTCCCAGGGTGGGACTCAGAGATCTCCCCTGTCTGGCCCCTGTTAAAGAGTTACTGTCTTATCTCAGAAAGCAATACCTGTTTTCCTTACACGGCAATGCCATTATAGCAAACATGGGCTGAATTACCGTGCGGAAATGCTGGCAGTTCGTCTGCTGTCTGTTAAGAGGTCTGGAGTGCTGCTTTCTCCTAGGCATTCTGTCTGAAGGTAAAATCATTCACTCAGCGCTGAGTAAAGTGATCACCTGTTCCAAAACTGTCATAGTTTTTAGGCATAACTTTTATCAATCTAATTAACTAACATGTTGTTCGAGACAGTATAAAGGAGTCTCCTGCGGTAAGGGAATCAAACTCTGTGACTCTTTTTTTTGAGACAGAGTCTCACTCTGTTACCTGGGCTAGAGTGCTGTGGCATCAGCCTTGCTCACAGCAACCTCAAACTCCTGGGCTCAAGTGATCCTCCTGCCTCAGCCTCCCTAGTAGCAGGGACGACAGGCATGCGTCACCATGCCCGGCTAATTTTTTCTATATATTTTTAGTTGGCCAATTAATTTCTTTCTATTTTTAGTAGAGATGGGGGTCTCGCTCTTGCTCAGGCTGGTCATGAACTCCTGACCTTGAGCGATCCACCCGCCTCGGCCTCTCAGAGTGCTAGGATGACAGGTGTGAGCCACCGCAATGGCCCTCTGTGACTCTTTATTGACTCAACCGAATACGTGTTAAGCTTTATTTTGCATCCCATATGTGCTAAAGCCATGGTATGTGTATAGACTCATTAAGGGTCCTGCCTGGTCGCCTGAAGCCAGTTACAGATTGTGTCCATTGCAAAAGACGGTTTGAGCAAAACATGCCGCAGCTCCACGCTTGGATGTCCTGGTGTCTTTGTGTCCAGCCATTTGTGCAGCTCGGCTTCCAGGCTTATGACAGCCTCATGGCACCAGATGGTGGCCAGAGCTCCGGCTGTTTCACCCAACATCTAGGCAGTCAGCTGGGAAGGGTTGGAGGACAAACAAAGTGCTTACATGACAAGCTGCCCCTAGTTATGAGGGCAGGAGGAGCAGGACCAGCCACCCACTCCGGAAAGTGCCCCACGGCAGGCAGTAGGTCCTATCAGACTCATCATCACTTACCAAGAGGAGCTTCTATAGCCTGAGCTGGTCGCCAAGTGCAAAGCAGAGACTTTGGGACCACGACAGGGAGTAGCCCCACTCGGCTCAGCCAGCGTCTGCGCGGCCAGTGTGGGAGGGGTGGCGAGCGCATCCCACACGGGGCAGTTCCTCCCAGAGGCTCCGTCAAAACTCACCCCTGGGAGGACGGAGACGAGTCCACGAGGTGAGATCTCTGCCGTCCAGGGGACACCCAGACGTGTCACAGCGGGGAGACGCAGAGACAGAGAGACAGGGAGACAGGGAGAGAGAGACAGAGAGAGACAGACAAAGAAACAGAGACAGAAAGAGACAGAGAGATAGGGAGAGAAAGAGACAGAGACAGAGAGAGACAGGGAGAGAGACAGAGATAGAAATAGAGAGAGACAGAGACAGAGAGACAGACAAAGAGACAGAGAGAGACAGAGACAGAGAGAGACAGGGAGAGACAGAGAGAGACAGACAAAGAGACAGAGGCAGAGAGAGACAGGGAGAGAGAAGGAGCAGAGGCGGGGAGGGAGGGGACAGGGAGAATGGGGTTGCCTCAGCTCCCTGGCAGGAGGGGATCTGGGGGAGCCAGGGGTTGGGAGGAAAGTGCTGCGTGTGGGGGTAAAAGTCACTGGGGGTAAAGGTCACGGGGTCAGCCAGAATGTGCCTCGCCTGGTCTGGGAACTGCAGTAATTGGGGTGTCCAGCCCCTCCCCCCATAGCCCCCAGGGCCCAGGTTGGAGAGATGCCGGCTGGGAAAGTGGGTGAGGAGGGCACGAGGGGGACCCTCAGGGCCTGACCCTGCCCTCCCCGGCCCAGCCAGGCAGGGCCCTGTGGGGCGGTGGGGGACTGGCCAGTAGGGGTGCTGGGGGCAGGGTGGGGCAGCTCTCCCGGACGGGGACACAGGGACCCTGCAGAGACAGGGAAGGGGTGCACTGGAGGTGCCACTCCTGGGCAGCGAGCCCCTGCTGAGGTTCCTGCGGGCAGTGGGGTCCCCTGCGGGCGGTGGGGTCCCCTGTGGACAGTGGGGTCCCCCGAGGGGTGGTGCCCCCTCGCTGCTGAGAAGTTCCCAGGGCTTCTAGGCAGCTTCCTTCTTCTTCTCCTCCTCCTCCTCCTCTTCCTCCTCCTCCTCCTCCTCCTCCTCTTCCTCCAAGCACGGTGGCCGCAAGAGGCGTTTGGCCACGCGGACTCAGAGCCCCGAGAGGGGCGGCTCAGCCCAGGGAAGCCCTGCCGGTCCAATCCCCCTCCCCGGGGGCCTCCTGTGGCGTGTCCGTGTGTGCAAGCGCAGAGATCCAGCCAGACTTCTAATCTCCACTCTCCTTTTTAATAAACCGGCACAGAGTGGAATTTATTTACATAACGCAATGATCCGTGAAGGTTACCATAACACCGAGGGACCGTATTAGCCGCCTGAGTGGAATTCATTAGAAATTAACTACCACTTAAATTAATTTTCCCGCCGTCGCGAGGCCGTAATGGCGGGAGAAGGGGCCGTCCATCAGTGGGTGCTGACAGGGCCCCTGTCTCCGCCGTTATTTACAGCCGAGGCCTCAGCCCCGAGCAGGCGCCAGCCAAGCCCGGGGCCACGCCAGCGGCCCAGAGTTCCTCCCACTGATACGGGCCGCCTCCCGCCTCGGCTTCCCGGCAGCCAGAGGAGGGAAACCGAGTGCTGGCCTGGGAGGCTCACGGAGCAGAGACGCTCTTTGTTTCACAGGTAAACGCCGCGCTCGCTCGCGGGTGGCGCTGGTGAGAGTCCCTGCGGCCTTTTCGAAGGACGGGGCCTTTGGGCTCCCTGCGCCCAGCGCCCAGCGTCACTGTCCCCTTGAGACCGGGGCTGAGGGGCTTGTGGGACAGGACCCCCACCCAGGGGAAGAGCTCGCAAGCGTCACACCAGGTCTCGCGTGGGAGGGCAGAGCCTGTGTGCGCACAGGTGTGTGTTGCGTGTGGAGTGTTTGTGTGCTGTGCATGCGTGCACACATGTGAGTGTGCATGTGTGTTCAAGCGCATGTGGCACACACCTGTGGTACGTGCATGTGTGTAGACTGTGCGTGCACATGCATGCACACGTAGTGCATTCCTGTGTGGGCAGTTCATGTGTGCGCAGGCGTGGCGTGTTCATGTATGTGGTGTCTTCATGTGTGCCCACAGGTGTGTGCATAGTGGGACCCTCGTGCTTAGGGAAATGAAGTGCTGGCAGAAGGGCCAGCCGTTTCCGGGGCCTCCGCTCCAACATGCGCGACCGTGTCTCATTCTGCAAAGCGGGATGGATAGCGTCAGTTTCCTGAGACAGGATCGCCGCTCCTGTGAGACCGCGATGGCGGAATCTGGCGGTGAGCCCCTTAGACGCAGAAAGGCTCCAGAGGGGGAGCCCCAAGTTCAGCGAGGAACCCTGTTAGCCCTGTCAAGGTGCTGCTGAGGATTCTACAGGGGCTTTGGGGGCCGCTGGCAGCCACCCAGCCGGGCCCTCGGCCTCAGATCCTCCCCGGGACGGGTGCCCAGCAGACTGGGGCTCCCGGAGAGCGTGCTGGAAGGCCTTCTCGTGCGCCCCCAGGCCTGCGCCCGGGAAGGACAAGCTGGGGTGAGGAGGGGAGGCTGGAGTGAGCGAGGACAGGCCGGTGGGGCCAGCAGGTAGGGGAGGGACCCAGGAAGCCCCCACTGGGAGTCCCTCCCCTGGAAACACCCCGAGGTTGGGCCTGTGGGGGGACTTTGGGTTCTGGAATCCCGGCACCCAGCCCCAGCAGCAGAAGTGGAGACGCCACCCACACCCAGGAAGGAGCAGAACCTCGAAGTTCCCACCCCAGTGAGAGACGCCCTGGCCAAAGCGCAGAACCCCAGCTGGGGCCACCCCGGCTCCCTCCAGACAGCGGGCACGTGGGCAGGCCGCCGGCAAGATGGCAGTGGGAGCACCAGGGCCCCACACCCTGCGAGGCTCTAGGGCGGGTGGCCTGAGCTCATCTGCGAAGGACCTCCCGGCACCCAGGCTGTGCCGCCTGGCTTCGCCCGGCGTGCGCGTCTGTGCTCGCTGTCGGGGTGCACAGTTCCCACCGGCTGCGGGAGGGGCTGTGAGCGGCACATCCGGGGTGCACCCTGATCATGGCATCTGTTCTCAGGGTCAGCTTCGGGGGATCTTCCTGGGAAACGGGCTCTGCTCTGCTCTCTCTCCCTGGAGAGCAGAAGCCCTGCTCTGCTCCCCGTATCTAGGGTCCTCGGGGGTCTGCCAGGATGGAGGGTGCTCCGGGAGTCCCTGGCGCAGGCGCCCAGCCCTCTGCTCCGCGGCTGTCGCGTCCCGATCTCTGCGCGGCTCTGATTAACCTGCACAGCGTGTCCCCCCTAATGCAGAGCTGCTTTCTTCTCTCCAATTCTGCGAGCGGGAAAAGAGCACATAGCCCCGGGCTGCCCGGAATAATGCTGGTGTCAAGTGTAAAAAACATATTTGTTCTGTGTCCTCCAAGGACAAATGATAGACATGTAAAAATGCCTCCCTGCCTTCCTTCCAGGGAATACTTAGTTTGGAATTAACTTCTGTCAGAGAAACACAATCTCCTGCGCCCGCTCCGTGTGATTTCCCGCCGCTGCTGTTTGGCGGGGAAAATGCCACCCTGTGTTTGACACGTATGATTACAAGTTTACAGAACCCACTTACGTTCCGGCTGCTATTACTGTTTTCTCTTTAGGAAAAGCTACTCATTAGAACCAAACAGAAGGCTGCTTTCGCGAGAAACAAATAAATGCGGGGAATTGGTTGTTCCCACCAAGCCGGTGCAATTTGTCCTGGGGGCTGGGGAGGGGCCCAGGGCTCAGAGGACACCGTCTGCATCCCCGGAGGCCGTCCTGGGAGCCAGGGAAGGGGGTGGGGAAGGCGCTTTCCTCCTAGGAGCGTGCACACAATACGTGCACAAGCACACACATCACACATGTGCATGCACCAGCACACGTACATGCATGCCCTCTTGGGGGCAAAGGACACACTTGGCACAGACAGACAGTGGACAGACCTTGTTCATCTTCAGCACGGCCGACGCTGTCCTTGTCATGACTGCACCTGTGGCCACGGCAGCCGAGGTCACCTGCGGGTCGTGGCTTCCCTGCTGGGGGCACAGGATGCCGAGGGGCTACACGGCAGAGCACAGCCTGACCGGCCCTGGTCCTCAAGCCTGCGGGTTACTGTGTCCTCGCCAATGTCCTGGGGAGGGGGGACACTGGAGACTGCATCCTGAGGCAGCAGGCGGTGCCCCTGGGTGCCCACCATGCCCTGCAATGGCCCCAGGCTGGCAGGCATGGGCAGCACCTCCGTGGCGTGTTCCGTGGCGCTTACTGTCAGGTCACTAGAGGACCAGAGCGCTTTGGTGCAGGAGGGCCGCCTGCGTCGCCACTGTTATATTCGAGATTCGCAGGGCCGCAGGGCAGAGAGACAGAGTCACTGAGGCTGTAACTATCAAAAGGAGTTTTATTGTCTAGCTCGAGCTAGGCTCCGAGCCCCCAGAGTGCCAGCGCAGTGGCCTCTTCTCCGGGCAGGGACCCCCCTTTGTGTGCTAGTGCCCTTTTATACCCAAGCTGTTTACACACTGGTCATGCATCCGCCCACAGTGATTCTTACTTCATCCTGCCCCTGATAGGCTCCAACCTGTTCCGGGTCCTAGCTGAGAAACTCCGGTTTCTGCATTCTTTGTCTTTCTCCTCTGCATCCCATAATGTACCCATAATGCCTAGCGGTTAGCAAGCAAGCAGTAAACAGACGCTGGAAGGTGTCCATTGTCCTTATAGCCCAGTATCTTACAGTCACCTCCACGCAGACAACGGACACCGCCCCAGACCGTGGCCAGCTCACCCAGTGGCGGCCAGCTCCTGCCCCCACGTCCACGCATCCGAGAGCCACTGCCGTCGCCCACCGTCTGTCTTAGTGGCTTGGAGAACCGTGACGCAGCACTGCAGACGGGCGGCTCACGTCACAGCCGCCTGTCCTCTCTCAGTTCTGGGGGCTGGGGGTCCCGGACCAAGTGTCGGTGGGCGGGTTTCCCCTGAGCCCCTTCCCGGCCTGCTGAGCCGTGTCCTGCCGGCCCCCACAGCCCCCTCCTCTGTGCACACCGTGTCTCCTGCTCTTCCTGTGAGGACTGGTCCTGCCACTGAAAAACCGTGCCCTTGCCCTACTGTCCATCGGCCGCAAGGCAAGAACGCCCGGCTGCTGAGGCCCCTGCTCTCCACCGTCCCGCCACGGACGTGGGGGTTTGAAGAGTACTCGGGGGAGGCACATAAGTAGGGACTGGTGCAGTCCATGCACGCGCTTCCTCGAGAGCCATGTGGACGGAAAGTGGCGGTGAAAACACAGCCGTGTGCTAATGCGTTAGCCTAACTGGAGGTGCCTGCTCCGGCCCGCACTGGCTGTGCACAGGCCCGGTGGTGGCTGTGTGTGTCATTTGGGCCACGTGGTGTCCCTGAGCAGCTACGCTTCTAGACGAGGCAAATACTAAAGAAAACCTGTTAAATGTTTCCATCCACTGTCAGGAGCCGCCCTAGTGACAGTCCTGCCCGGTCAGCGTCCTGTGGCCTCGTCAACCCTAATTGCCTCCCGAGGACCCCAGCCCCAGATCTGAGTGCTGGGGTTGGGGCTCCCTCCTGTGAGTTTGGGGGGCAGGCTCAGCCCAGAGCACTGTCCTTTCTGTCTGGAGAGACCCGTCGACCGCCAGACATGCACGCAGGGCTCTGATAGAAGGAAGGGTACTCCCCCTCCTGGCAGGGCCCAGTCCCCGGGCTGCCGGCGTGCTCCAGTCCTGCTGCTCACAGGCCGGCACTCACTGTGCGCCCTGCCCTGCGCAGCAGTCCTGGAGGGACGCGCCTGCGTGCTCATGATGCCAGCGCCCCCGTCCTGCCCTCAAGATCTCCAGAGTGGGGTCGGGGAAAGACAGCTCCAAGAGGGAGAGGGGTAGGGAGAGACAGGCGGGCATGGCCCTGCTGTCTGTGTCACCGCAGCACTGGCACGAGTCCCGGGAGAGAAAGGGCCTCAGAGCTGCCCAGGTGGGGCTGGCAGAGCTGCCCCCTCCCCAGGGAGGCTGGGTGGGCGGGGAGGAGAGGAGCCCACAGGGTGCTGGGAGCAGGACAGCCACTAGGTCCCGGGAGCCCGATGTGACGGAAACAGGGTAGCGTGTCACGCTGGGCTGAGCCCGGGACAGAGCTGAGGACTCTGCCAGTGCTGGGAAGGCCTCCGTGAGGACGCTGGGATAGTGTGACCCGAGCCAAGCGGGAAGGGCAGGGCAGGGAGTCAAGCACCAGCTCCACGAGCCACGCACTGCGGAGGTCTGGGCCCCCTGCCCCTCGGAGCCGGGTTGGACAAGAGTGACTGACCACCCTCCGCGTGGACGTCCACCACGGATCCTTCTGCCTCTAAGTCCAGCTCACCCCAGCTCACCGTGAGGACATCAGTCTTCTAGAAGGAGCCTGCCAGCCAGCTCCGAGGACAGCCAGCCTGCGCACTGCGCTTTGCTAAGCATTCGTAACTTAAGATCATTTTAGATCCTATTTTTACTGTTTGGACTACGTTGGATTATTTAATATTTTCAATTTCAATGAAATGTATAGTCATTTCAGAAAGCTTAAAAAAAAACACGGACAAGGTTTAACAATAAAATTAAATTATATAAAATCCCACCATTCTGAGAAAACCATGGTGTATTATTTTGAAATTGAGGACGGACTTCCGTACAGGGAAATGCTCACCCCTAAAAGGGCGGTTGGCCTCCTGTGACAAGCACCGGGCAGGACACAGGTCTGGTCACCTCTTCCCAGCCACTGCCCAAAGCACCTGCAAATCTGATCTCGTCAGCAGGGTTTAGTCTCACCTGTTCGAGAATTTTGTGTCAATGAAATAATTTAGGATAAACCGGCTGGCATTCAGCTTCTTTCACTTAGCTCTGTTACTTCTTTATTTTGAATTGTTTCAGCTTCTTTTTTCTGGTTTTTGTCTTATTGACTGGCGAATACCCTTGTAAAGTATCGAGTAGAAGTCGGAAGGGCTATTTTATCAGGTTAAAAAATTTACTGCTCTTCCTCATTTGCTAAATCCTTAAAACTTATAAAAAGTAATTGTATTTTTTGAAATAACTTATTTGCATCTATTGAAAAAAAAAATGACCATATAATTTTCTTCCTTAGTCTCTTAATGTGATGAACCTACCTTGGTCGATTTTCGTATGTTAAACAGAATTTGCATTCCTGGAATACATCCAACTTGATCATAGTATATCATTCTTGTTACCTACTGCTGAATTTGATATGCTCGTGTTTTGCCAACGACTTTTGCATCTGTGTTGAGGAAGGATATTGGTCTATACATTTCCTATTAACGCCTCTGTCTGGTTGTTGAATTCTGGCTATAGCAACCTCACAGAATGTTTTAGAAAGTGATGATTCCTTCTCTGGTTTCTGAAAGAGTTTGGATAGGACAGATGTTATTTATTTCTTACATGCTAGATAGGACTCACTAGTGATGTCAGTTGGGCCTGGAAATTTCTTTGTAAGAAATTGTTTGACTATGAAGTCAACGTCTTTAACAAAGGCAAATGTAGGACTATTTCAATTGTCCATTTTTTCTTGAGTTTATCTTGGTAATTTGTGTCTTTCAATGAATTTGTCCATTTTATCTAAGTTGTCAAATGTATTGGCATAAAGTTGTTCATCATAGCACCCATTTACCCTTCCGGTATCTGCAGGGTCTGTTGTGGTGCCCCCTTTTTAGTTCCCGATATTGGTGACTTGTTTTGGTTTGGTTTTTGTCATCAGTCTTGTGAAAGGCTTTTCAATTTTACTAATCTTTACAGAGAACAAAGTCTGGCTTTGTAGATTTTCTGTGTCTGGGGGTGTTCTTGAAAGCCTGGTGGGTGTCGTCACGGAGGAGCCCCACACCTGTGCTCACTGGGCAGTGGCTGCAGGGTCCTGTCCCGTAGTGGGGCCTGCTGCGTGCCCAGGAGAGGTGACAATGTGCATGTAGTGGGCTCTGCCCAGATGCCCGGTGGTCGTTACCCTTGAAGGAGTGAAAGAAGTTTCACCAAAACATGACTCCTTGGCATAAAGAGTATTTTGCATGAAAGGCCCTTAGAAATCCCCATCTCCTCAAAGACTGGGGGACCCACCAGGAGGAACAATCTCCTTTCTTTCCCCACGGGTTGTGTCGTCGTCTACAGGGAAGAAGACGGAGACCAACCCGGCCGGCCCAAGCCTTGCACGGCACGACGGACGCTGTCTCTCAGGCCAATGTCCAAGGAGCGTCACCCATAAGGCAGTCTGTCCCCGTCCACTCATCCTCCCTGGAGATCGCCCATGGCCTTCCACAGAATCACCTGCACCCCTAAACGAGGGTCTCGCTGGGCTATGGGATGACATTCTGTGATTCCACCCATGCCCACGGTAACAGTGACGTTGGTGTCTGTTCCATCATCAATCTGCCTTATGGGGAGGAGATTTTCCAGGGAACCTTCCAAGGGTGAAAGAGGAGCTCCCCTTCACCCCAACGCTGCAATGGCTGGACGGCTTGGGTGTGCTCCCCAGACACCAAGGAAGGCACCTGTCGCAACCTCTAAGACTCGGGTCCCCCGGGGCCTGGGCGTCCCATGGCTCCGCCCTGCATAGCCCACAGCCTCAGCAGCAGTGCGGGCGTCTGTGCGCTCAGACACCTGCCCTTGAGGGGGTCTCCCCTCTGCCGGGAGCCACACTGGCTACGGGGGGTGGGGGGAGGTATTTCCCTGGACGGGGTGACCTTCGGCTCTAGAGCAGCCCCTGTGCTAGTCTGAGCTGATCCTGGGCACCCAGCAGGCAGGGCCCACGGTCACCCTTGATGCCAGAGCTGAAGTGCAGACTCAGCACCCTGACCCAACAGAGGGGCCTCTGCACCTCTGGCTGGTGCTTGTCACCCCCCTGCACCCTGAGCTGCACCCCCTTCCTGGGGCCAGATGGGCTCCTGGACCCCCCAGCAGGAAGGCTGCTCCCCCCCCAGTGGGCTTCCAGGACCCAGACCACCCACCACCCACAGGTGGGGGCCAGCCCTGTCCTCAGGGGGAGCAGTGGGCAGCTGTACCCAGGTGGTCCCCTCAGTCTGGTGCAGACGTCCCCCACCCCGTCCCAGCACCCCTGGGGGGCCGTGGGACTGGCCCTATCCAGGCACCCCCACACCCTGCCTGCCTTTGCATCCCTGCGAGATCCGTGTAAAGCGTGAAGAATGTGAGGGTGCCCGAACCCCTGCAGGGGCTCCTCCCGTGCCTGCAGGTGGCTGTGGGCCTGAGCCCCGTCTCTGGGGCAGCTCAAATCGACCCTTTCAACTGTGCGTAAAACCTGTGAGTTCACTTCAGCTGGGAGGAGCTCGGTGCACACGAGCTGGCGGAAATACCCACTTGGCTTTGGAGCTGTTAGTCCAGATGTGACTTTTATTTTTACAAGATTTAATTTCTAGTGGTTGTGCTACTTTTTAATAAAGGAATTTTTTCATCTCTTTTTCTCACTCCCAACTAAAATAATATTTTAGCCAAGCTGAGATATCTGTTTTTCTGCTTCAGAAGAATAAAAAAAATAAAGCTACCCTTTTAAACCATCTGATTTTTTAGAATTTTAATTAACACAGCAAGTTCTATTGGTAGAACATGAAGCTTATTTTGAAAAAGGCTCCATTTTCCACTTGTCTAGAGTTCTAGCGTTTTCTGCTTTTGAGCAGGGTTGTGCTAAATTAGCCTTGCAGATTCTATGTATAAGAGTATTTTATTTCATTTTCATGAGTAAATTATTTATATATCTAGAAATGCAGCAGATTTAATCAAGAATTAGTCTGTAGCTCAATCAAGAATTGTTTCTTTTTTTTCTTAAGAAAATGTTTTTATTGTTCCTTTAGACCTGGTCCCATGCGGAGGAAATGACTGAAGAGCAGAAAGATCTTAAAACTGTTTCAGCTTCATTCCTTGTGGGGCCGTGAGACAGAACTGAACTGTAGGGATTGATAAATACTGGAAAATTTTGCTCCCCTAGTTATTTGAGCACTTTGCATGAAAATCCAACACTAAACAGCTGGTGGGGAGGTGACTTCCAAGCCCCCACCAGGCTCAGCAGTCAGGCCTGACTTCCTTTGTGTAGCAGCCTCGCCATGCGTTGCTGTCCCCAGCCTGGTCCAGCCCTGCCTGTGGGGTGTACGGTGCCCGTGGGGAGGGGGGTGGCAGGAAGACTTGGGCGTGCCCCACGCCTGCCAGGCACGGAGACCCCAGACCTGCTGGGTGCGGGCGCCCTGGGGCCACCTCCTCAGAGGATCAGAGAGGAACTTGCAGGAACCCTTCAGCACAAGGTCCTGCCGGAGGGACCAGCCATGGTCCCGGCTGTGCCTGTCACCTGGGGACAGAGTTTGAGCCCAGGAGCGGGGTGTGGGCAGGAGGGCTGGAGAAGCCAGGAACCCAGAGCAGGACGTTCAGAACCGGGTGTGGGTGGAGAGGACAACCCAAGACCCGACGCTGGCCTGAGTGGGGAGCGAGAGGGAGGACGTTGGCTTATCTGTCTGATCCTTGCTTTCGTTAATAAAATGCAGCTTAGCGGTGCAAAAAGAAACCACAAAAGTCACGTGTGCAACGACAGGGGCTGCGATCCCAGGTCCGCGTTCCCTGCTGGGAGGGACAGACTCTGACGGAGCCCAGGGAAGGCAGCCAGGTGTCCTGACATCCGTGTTTCTTTGTGCACATCTTCCTCCAACACCTCACGCTCCCTGGGTGGAGCTGCTGTGATGTTTTCAAATCAAAGCAAGGTA
>VSMD01109189.1:0-20283 GCA_008750895.1 Mirza zaza | reverse complement strand
TCTTGCTCAGGCTGGTCTCGAACTCCAAAGCTCAAGCAATCCTCCTGCCTCAGCCTCCCATAGTGCTGGGATTACAGGCATGAGCCACTGCACCGGGGCCACTTTAACTCTGATATAATGAAACTACTGTCATGTAGATTACAGAGTGCAGATACCAGCAATATTCCTCATTACATGGCTATAAAGTTAGATTTCAAGTCCTTCAACAAATATTTTGGGAAATCTTTCTCCTCAGCCTCTGATTTCTGCTCTGTTCCCCACCGTTACCTTATTGCATGTGTCTGGATTAGGACTGGAAAGGAAGTGAATGAAGATTTAATCTTTCCTTTGGCTGTTTCACCATCTTGTGGTCTCAGGCTGAGTCAACCAACCTGCCTCTTTGCCTCACTACATTTTTGCATGGGTTTCCCTCCCTCTCTTCCAGCCTCTAAAGACAGGAGTCCCTACATAATGCTCACTACAACTTCCTCTCAATTTTCAATAAAAAGATTAATCATGTGTGTCGGGTAAGCATCACCTGAGATGAAAAGTGGTAACGACTTCCCAGAATCAGCCACATTACTCAATAGCAAGCTGATGAGAAGTGGAGAAAAACCACAAAGTTGAAATCTCAGAAGCATTAAGGATGTGGAGAGCAAGTACTCAAAAATGGAAGTTGGTCCACACACACACACCAGAAGAAACACTGCTAAGCCTTAAAAACATAAAGACCCTTATGTTATTGACACAGAGGGTGTCAAGGTTGTTCATCTTTCAGCAAGACAGCACTTTGACTAATGCTGTGGTTTGAATGTGTCCTCCAAAAGTTTATGCGTTGCAGCCAGGTGCGGTGGCTCATGCCTATAATCCTAGCACTCTGAGAGGCCAGGTGGGAGGATCACTTGAACTCAGGAGTTCAAAATCAGCCTGAGTGAAACCCCCATCCCTACAAAAAAAATTAGAAAAATCAGCTGGGCATGGTGAGTATAGTCCCAGCTACTTGGGAGGCTGAAGCAGGAGGATCGCTTGAGCCCAGGAGTTTGAGGTTGCTGTGAGCTATGATGATGCCGCTGCACTATAGCCAGGGCAACAGAGCAAGACCCTGTCTCAACAACAACAATGACAAAGTTCATGTGCTGGAAACTTGATCCCCAATGCAGCAATGTTGAGAGATGGGACCTTTGGGAGGTGATTGGGTCATTAAAGCTCTACCCTCATAAATCGTTTAATCCATTCAGGGTTGAAAGATTCATGCGTCATTGAGGGAGTGGGTTAATTATCACAAAAGTGAGTCTGATATATTTAATACAGAGCTAGTTTGGCCACCTCTCATAAGCCCCCTCACCATGTGAAGCCTATGCCACCTCACCAGCAAGAAGGCCCTCACCAGATTCAGCCCCCAGACCTTAGACTTCCCAGCCTCCAGAACTGTAACAAATAAATTTCTTTTCTTTATAACTTACCCTGTCTCAGGTATTCAGTTATAGCAACAGAAAACAGACTAAGACAGCTAAAAGGAAGAAATTTCTTAAAAGATGTTTAAGACCAGCCATAAGCTTTCACAGTGGAACTGATACTAGAGGACAGGTTTCAATCAGTCTAAAGAATTAATAGACTGAAAAAACTGAAGACTCCTTCAATAGAAAAAAGAAACTCAGATCTTTGTCTTTTTCCTTCTACAGGTATGGAGAGAGACAATGGAAGAGTAAAAAAGACTGCTGGGGTATTCGAGAACTCTTTTGTGACCTTACGGATGAAACCTCAGACATACAGGAACCTTATTACGGGAGGGTGAGGACGGCCTGGGGCGGGAGCCACTCGGGCTGGAGCATGACACAGCGCTTCACCCCCTGGTGGGAAAGTGAGTTCCATGGAGTTTCTTTGTCTTTGCTCTTCTGCCCTTGAATAGACCTCAGAGCCTGGTCTAGCTACTGGGCCCTGTGCTTTGCCGAAGTCTACACCATCTTCTCATTTGACCTAATTCTCAGATCAACTCTAGGAGATAGCTTTCATGATCTTCATTCTCCAGCCCTCAAAATCAAGGCACAGAGGCCTTGGTCATTCCTCAAGTCTTATGGCCTTAATCACCCAAATCAGAATTCAAATTCTGCTGCATCTGACTTCAGGGGCTTCACTCTATCCTGCCACCAGAATATTACCTTCTTTTTTAAAAAAGTATTTTTAGGCAGCATAAAAGAAGTCATATTGCCCTAGTTCCTCCCCAAATATGAGGGTTAAGTTCCTGAAAATACTCAGAAGAATTTTCTGTTGAGGAAATTAAGACTTTAAGTCATGTACCCAAAAGAGGAGACCAAAAGTGCTCTCTCAGTATCCATTTCTGAAGGATATTTATTCCTCTTGTAGTTTAGTTATAATCACAGAAAAATATCTTACAATCTAAGATGTATATTATAAAAGTAACCATTACCAACAGACCTTGTATAAAATAGTAGAGAAAAGTGAGAGAGAAAGAAGGAAGTGATTAATGCTTATTTATAAAGATATGCATAACAGAACAGGAAAGGAAATATGAGTATTTATCATAATCTTCATAACGGCAACTAGTCATGAAGCTGTAGTTAATATTCATGACTTCTTCCCTCATTATTAACTCAACATGCACCTTCTTTTTAGCCAGTACCTCAGTTCTTTATTCATGAGAAGTTTGAATCCTTTTGGTCTTTCCAAATCTTATGTCGAGCTAGTATAGGAAACTTTTATGTAAGATTAGGTCAAGTAAATACAGGAAAGACCAAACTGAATATAGAAGTTCTAAGAAGCACATCAGAGGATACCAAGCATACTTCTTATCTGATCCCCTCGTATTTATAACTCTTGTTTCCTCTTGGTAATCAGCACTAATCGCCCAAGACAAATACAAGAACATCATTTTCTTTATTTTGGTTAAATTGCACAAGAAGCCCCAAAGGGTCAGGTGGCAGCCTCAACTTCTAATTCTTTGAAACCATTTTTGTCATAAACCAGAATTAAAGGTCAAGCATAAGGAAGACAAAAAGCTTCATGAGTTGTTTACCATGTGTCATAGCGAGAGTTGCCCCCTCAATTTCACTTCTTGTATCCTAGACCAGTGAATTCTGTCTGGAAGAAACAGCACCATACATTAGTCATAGGCTTAAGGCATATACCAATTCATACACCACCTCACAAGGTGTTATCTCTCAAACTGAGTTTTCAATTTTCCATTTCACCTTCCTATAAAGGCAGAGATTTCTGACAAGATATATATGACAAGACCAAATATTCCTGTGGGTATGAGACCTTGCTTCACTCTTCCACGTTGACTTAATTTCTTTTTCATAAGCAGTGTATTTTGAGGTACCATGCCCATGAATAAGACATTCACTACATCCATGGGGGGGTGTAGGGAGAATCTACTGATAAAAGCATTGAATCAGTAAAGAAACATCTATAATCAGAGGAGTGTCTATTCCAGTGTCTCTTGCCTCCTCTCTGTTAGAAGGGACCAAAAATAAATCTACCTGCAACCAGGTAGTAGGTGAGAGCCCCCTAGAGTATGGTACTACAAGGGGTTCAGCATTGATCTTCCTTACTGGGAAGTTGAGCACTCCGTAGTGTCAGTCTAAACTCGCTAAGAAGAGGCCTATATCATTGAGTCTAAATATAGCCTCCATCACTTTCACACAACCACTTTGTCCCACAGAGCAACTATGGAACATTGGGTAAATAAGCTGTCACTGTGTCCACTTAGAGTTTTTAAACAGCTTTATTGAGATGTAATTCACACATCTTATAATTTACCCTCATAACATATACAATTTAATGGTTTTAGTATATTCATAAATATGTACAATCATTGCTAACAGTCAATTTTACAACATTTTTGTCACATCAATAAGAAACTCCGTATCCTTTGGCTGTCACTTTCCAGTCCCTCCATTCCCAGGCCTAGGCAACCACTAATCTACTTTCTGTCTCTATGGAGTTCCTTGTTACAAATGGAATCATATAGCCTGTGATCTTTTGTGGCTGGCTTCTTCCACTTAACATGTTTACAAAGTTCATCCAGGTTGTGGCTTGTATCAGTATTTCATTCCTTTCTGTGACCAAACAGTATTCCATTATAAGGATATGCCACATATTGTTTATCCCTTCCTCAGTTGCTGAACATTTGGGTAGTTTCTACCTTCTGGCTGTTATAAATAATGCTGTTATAAACACCTTACCAATCCTTTTGATTATAGCCTTCCTAGTGGGTATGAAATGGTATCTCATGTGATTTAGATTTGCTTTTCCTTGTTAATTAAAAAAACTGAGCAATTTTTTTGAGACAGAGTCTCACTCTGTTGCCCAGGCTAGAGTGCTGTGGTGTCAGCCTTGCTCACAGCAACCTCAAACTCCTGGGCTCAAGTGATCCTCCTGCCTCAGCCTCCCGAGTAGCTGGGACTACAGGGACGCACCACTGTGCCTGGCTAATTTTTTGTTTTCTATTTGTAGTTATTTGGCTAATTTCTTTCTATGTATAGTAGAGATGGAGTCTCGCTCTTGCTCAGGCTGGTCTCGAACTGCTGAGCTCAAGCAATCCTCCCGCCTTGGCCTCCCAGAAGACTAGGATTACAGGCATGAGCCACCACACCCGGCCTTGAGCATCTTTTTATATGTTTATTGGCTATTTTTATATCTTCCTTGGAGAATTATCCATGGAGATCCTTTGTCCATTTTGAAATTAAATTATTTGCCTTTTTATTTTATTTATTTATTTTTTTGAGACAGAGTCTTGCTCTGTCACCTAAGCTAGAGTGTTGTGGTATCAGTCTAGCTCACAGCAACCTCGAGCTCCTGGGCATAAGTAATTCTCCTGCCTCAGCCTCATGAGTAGCTGGGACTACAGGCACACAACATGATGCCTGGCTAATTTTTCTATTTTTAGTAGAGACAGGGGTCTCCCTCTTGCTCAGACTAGTCTCAAACTCTTGACTTAAAGTCGTCCTCCCAGAGGTATGTCTTTTTATTTTAGAGTTGTAAGAGTTCTTTATATATTCTGGATATCAGTCTCTTGTCAGATATATGATTTTCATACACATTCTTTCATTTTGTGGGTTGTCTTTTCACTTTCTCAGCAGTGTCACTTGAAGCACAAAACTTTGATGAAGTCAATTTATCTATTTTTTCTTTTGTTGCTTGTACTTTTGTGTCATATCTAAGAATCCTTTGCCATACCCAATATCATGAAAATTTATCCTATGCTTTCTTCTAAGAGTTTTATAGTTTTATCCTTACATTTACAACTTTGATTCGAGTTTATTTTTATATATGGCATGAGGTAAGAGTCCAGTGCCATTCCATTGCATGTGACTATCCAGTTGCCCCAACCCCATTTGTTGAAACAATCCCTACTGAATGATCTTGGCACATTTTTTGAAAATCAACTGACCATCATAGCATGGTTTATTTTCAGACTCTCAATTCTATTCCATTGATCTATACACCTGTCATTGTGCCAGCACCACACTGTTTTGATTACTGCTGCTTCTCATTAAGTTTTGAAATTGGGAAGTGTGAGCCCTCCTACTTTGTTTTTCTTTTTCAAGATTGTTTTGGCTATTATGGGTCCCTTGGAATTCCATATACACTTAGATTTTTTAAGGCCTTTTATCAGTCAGTGCCCTTTGTTTTGCATTAATATGGCCACAGAAATATTTACATTCTGGATCTTAGTACTTAGCAGATCCATCCATATACCTCTTCTAACTGGTGCAATGTTCAATTAGGCCCAAAGTAATTGTTATTGAACTACTTCCTGCTGAATTGGGGTGAAGTTTTAAATGAAAGGTTTGTACATTTTCCTTCCTCTTAAACAGATGTTTTAGATTTCATAAGGGCTGGCCTATCCTCTGGGGTTTAGGGTCCTCTTCCTCCCTGGGGCACCTCATTACTCTGGTATGGTAGAGTGGACCAAGTTTTCACTCCTGACAATTTCAATGAGGTGAGTTGTTAGAAGAATTTCATAGGGTCCCTTCCACCTCTCTATCAGTTGTTGTTTGGGTCCTTGTTCCTTCCAGGCTTTAAGCAGCACCTGGTCTCCTGGTTTAAAGGGGTGTAGGGGTGCTTCCAGCTGAGGCAAGGACCTAAACAGGCAAACATATGGATAGTGGTTAGTATCTGACTTATTTGTTTAATATATTGCTTTACTCTGTTTTCTTCACTTATGATTATATTAACATATCTACCTCAGGGTGCTAAGAAGAGTCTCCCATAAACTACTTCATAGGGGCTCAACTTAAGCCTGTTTCTAGGGGCTATCCTCATCTGGAGGAGGGTAACAAGCTAACCTTATCCCATTCAGGTAGGTTTCCCACATTAATTTTGCTATGGTCCTCTTTAAATTATGATTCATTTTCTCCATTTTTCCTATAGAGTGAGGTATCTAGGATGCATATAATTTCCATTCTAGATATAGGGCTTTACTTACTTGCTGAGTTACTTCTGATATAAGGAGAGCTCATTATCACTCTGTATGGAGGGAGGCCACACATTGGAATAAGTTGCAAGGATTCAGGTGACTTCAGACACCGTCTCTGTTTGGGTAGGATAAGCCTCTACCCATTTTGAAAAGGTATCTTTTTCCCTCTGGATAACTGAAGAGCTCTGGTTAAAGCAATCAGCTCAGCTTTCTGGGCTGAAGTCCCAGGTAAAAATGCCATTGCTTCCAGAACCTGTTGTTCCTCAACTATTGCATATCCAGCCCTCTGCTGTCCATTGTCCATAAAACTGCTCATGAAAAGGTCCCGGACTGGCTCTGGTATTGGCTGATTTGACAGATCCATCCTGCTAGAACTGACATCCTCCAGAACCTCTAAACAGTCATGCTACAGAGGCTCACTCTCTTCAGCTGGTGACAGGGTGGCAGGATTAGGAGTAGACACAATCTTTAACATTGGGATTATCCAAAAGGATTGCATGGTATTTTCCTAGCCTTCCTGCAGTCAGCCAATAACCCCCTTCTGTTCTAATAAAGTCAGAACCTGGTGGGGTACATACACTACAACAGGTTGTCCTAAAGTGAATTTTGTGGCCTCTTGCAATAGGTCCCAAGTAGCTGCTACCGCCCAGAGGCAAGAAGGCCATCTTCTCATAGTATTATCCAGCTGCTTTGACAAATGTACCACTGGCTATGGAATGTTTCTCAGCATCTGCACTAGGACTCCAAGGCTCATTCCTTGTGTTTCATAATAGGCAATTTAAATTCTTTTTGGGAATCAAGCAACCCCTGATTCCCAAAGCACGGGCAGTCATAAGACTCTGCTTTAGTCTCTCAAAGGCATTTTGACAGTCAGTGGTCCCAATCAGAGTTTCTGCATCTGTCACTTTACGGGCTTCATATAAGGGCTTTGCTATCATTCCAAGGTTTGGGATCCAGATGCAACAGAACCTGCCATTCCTAGGAATTCATGCAGTTGCCTTTTATTTCTGGGCACCTTAAGATTCAAGATGACTTGTTTCAGTCTGACATTAGGCTGTAGGTTCCCTTGCTAATTTGAAATGCCAAATAAATAATTCACTGTTTCCAAACCTGTGCCTTTTTAGGTGATACTTTAAGCTAGATGATTTAGCATAGCCACTGTATTTGCAAGACAATGATTATAATCAGGGCTGGCTATAAGTATATCATCCATATATTGTAATAGAATCCCTTGATTTAATTGCAGTTTTCACAAGTCTCTTGCCAAGTTCTCACCAAACAAGGAGAGTTTTTAAACCCCTGAGGCACAGTCCAGCAGTACTGTGATGTCATCCTAATCTCAGGATCCTGCCATTCAAATGAAAAAAAAAGAGTTGAGTCTTCTTTTCCAAAGGAATGCCAAAGAAAGTGCCTTTTAAATCTAGTACTGAATGCCATTCATAGTTACCTGGTATTGTTGTCAATAGAGTATATGGGTTTAGTACTATAGGGTGTATATGTCTTGTACAATATCATTAATAGCATGTAGATCCTGCATGAGTCTATACTCACTGGTGTAGGGCTTCTTGACAGGTAAAATTGGTGTATTATGGGGGACCAACAGGGACAAATTAGTCCTTGTTCCAGAAATCTGTTCAATATAGGTTGGATTTCTTCCAGTGCTTCCTTTTTAAGGGGGTATTGTTTTCTATGAGTGTGTGAGGCCCCTTCTTTTAACAAAGTGATCATTGGTGTGTCTCACTGTTTGGTGGACCTCAGAGGGGACAGAATTTGCTGCTGCTTCTTTGTGAGTAGACATTGAGACCAGAGAGCAGTTTCAGGTGGGACCTGTAGGTGGAGCCGTTGCTTCTCTCTAATTTAGAGTTTAGGACAGAAAAGATAGTTCCAGTGTCAATTAAAAAAATCTACTAATTGAGTCCCCACTGTCAATTTTACCCAGGGCTCCTGTGTGGACATTTGGATTGGAGCTTTCAGTGAGGCATGGAGCCTCACTAAAGGCCACACTTGAAAGGCCATTTGCTCTCCTGGGGTTTTCTTGTTACCTGGGGCCCTTTGCACCTTTGGGCAGTGCTCTTTCCCATGTCGTTCCTCTTTACAAAGAGCACACTGATTGTCTCTCACTCTGGGGTGGCCTTTTCCACCCTTTGTTTTTGACTGTCTCAAAGGATCTTTGCTGGCACAGCTAACAGAACATGCACAGGTTTCAGTTTCTGTTTTTTCCTGGTGTTATATACTTTGAAGGTGATATCAACCAGCTGCAAGAGATTCATGCCAATTACCCTTTCCACGCACTGTAGCCTTCTCCTTATAACTGGGGCACTCTGCCCCATAAAAGTCATATTAACCATGAGCATGTTTCAGGGGCTTCTGGATCTGCATCGGTATATTTCCGATATGCCGGATAGATCCATTCCAAAAATTCAGAGGGATCCTCATTAGCTTTTTGCCGTAACTCTTGGACTTTGTTTAAACTCCTCTGCCTAGGCACTCCTCTCTGGAGGCCTGCCAGAATACACTTCCAGTAATGATTTATTCTCATACTGCGTGTGTCAATATGAGGATCCCAGTTTGGTTCTGACATCGGAATGGCAGCATTGGAGTCTGGGATTTGATTAGGATCCTTGCCATGGAGACGCTGTGCCTCCATACCCTTGTCCATCACTAGTCTATGCTCATCTGCGTATGTAATATATTCAGTAAGGTCTGTACGTCCACCCAAGTAGGACGGTACATCGCAAAGATGGTTGTAAACAACTCCATCATTCTCTGGGGGTACTCTCTGTAAGTTGGGTTTGCGTTTTTCCAGTTCAATAAATCTGAGGAGGAAAATAGGATGCAAGTCCAATAACACCCTGCCAACTGTCCTTGCACATTCAATCCTCCTATGGGTACTACCACAATGGTAAGCATCCTGCTCCAGCTACGCCTGCCCTCTGGCTGAATTGAGTTCCCTGCTGGGTCTTAGAAGGGGAGACCATTCCTATTTCCAAGTCATAACCTGGGGGACAGAGGACTGAGGAATCGGTCCCAGCTGATCCCTCCCTGACCATGGACCCTTCCACCAGAGATAGACGGCATGGAGTTGGGGGGGTGCAATGGTGGGAGATGAGGTGTGATAAAATTTGGGTTAAAAGTGTTCATGGGGAGTAACCTGGCTAATTCCTCCTCAATTTTGTCTTCTGAGGTCTGGGTCCCTTCCCCAACTATGGGCAGAGGTTTCCTTTGTACCATTCACTTTGTCCCAGGCCTTTCAGCCTCTTTATTATGCAATTACATAAAAGATCATACATATGGGATCCCATTGACCTGACATTTGACAAAATAATTCCAATTGTAAGATAGTATAATAATTTAAAATTCCATTCAATGGCCACTTCTCCTCACATCCTAACACATACATTGGCCAGGTGGTATTACAATAATACATCATTCTTTATTCAGATATAGGTTCATGGCTATAAGTTGATCATTCAACCAAAATTCTTCCCAAGGGACTTTCAGGTGAAACAGAAATGGAGCGTCCCATGTTAGGAAAAATCTCACTAACAATCAAACACAAACAATACAGAGAATTCCCAACACAAACAGTCTAAAATGCCAAGGCCTATCAATCAAATGGGAAACCAAAGGGGACAAATACCACCCCAAACGGTGCCTCTACCACCCCAAATGATGCCTAGAAACAAATGTCCTGCCACAGGGCTGGAAGGTTCAAAGCCCTCCCCAAATGGGTAGCCTGGTTCCCCTGTTCCCTGGGAACTGCAAATGAGCTCCAAATCTGAACCACGTTCACTAGTTCCACTCAACCTCATGACTTCCACCCCAAAGAGTGCCTCCAAACAAATGCCCTGCTATAGGGCTCCAAACGAATGCCTGGCCACAGAGCTGGAAGGTTCAAAACCCTCCCCAAATGGGTGGAATCAAGGGTCTTGGCATGCATGCCAGAGAACTTAGAGAAATGGTCAAGGCTGTCTGAACATTTCTAGATCCATTTCCTTCTCTCCAACAAGGTTCAGGTAGCTAGGAGCTGCATCTGATTTTGGGGAGGCAGAGACAGAAGCTCTGCCAGAGTTAAACAGGCTGTGGCAGCTGCCAGAGTGATTCCTCTCTCTCTCTCACCCCAAAAGATGGTGCTTTTCCCGGTGGAGACCCACAGCTTGACCCAGGGCTGCTCCCTGCCTCTTGCAGCTGCTGCCGGCTGCAGTCACAGGATGTTCTTCTGGCAGGGTGTTGATGATCTCACCCGGGATACCTAATTCTGTTACCAAGAGCTTGGCACTTGTCCCCAAGGCCACATCAGAAGAACAAGGACAAGTTGTTTGAGGAAATAGAAAGAGAAGTTTATTAATTTGCTAGCAAATGAGGAGGTTGGCAGACTCTTGTCTTAAAGTACCAATGTCCTCTCTCTGAGCAAAGATACAGAGCTGTGAAAGGTTCTGATCCATCCCATGTTTGCCTAGGACAATCTCGTGACCTTGGAGTCATCCCATCTTTGGGTAAGACAATCTCATGACCTCTGCCTGGACAATTCCCTTGAGCCATCTCCTGTGGTTCAAAGAACAAAGGACAATCCCCTGTCCCTCCCAACCACTGGACTGGGACAGAGATGCAGATTTAATTCCCAAAAGGAGTGGGTGAGGTTTTAGGGAGACAGAAAGCATTTTTACCCTTTTTCAGGCCATTCCCCCTATTGCACACATATTTAAATGGACGAAGTCAGACACAAAAAAGGGTATATTGCATGATTCCAAAACTAATCTGTATGACAATAGAGGTCAGAAGAATTGTGGCTACTTTCTGGAGTTGAGTAATTGGAGGAAACATAAAGGAGGCTTCTGGCATGCTTGTAATGTTCTGTTTCTTGATCTGGGTAGTACCTATACAGGAGTGTTTATTATAAAGATTTTTGAGCCAAATCTTTATAATTTATTTATTTATCTGTATCTGTTTTATAGGTCAATAAAAAAATTTATTTAAAATTTAAAAATTCACCTAGCACTCTGAAAGGCCAAAGCAGGAGGATTGCTTGAGCTCAGGAGTTCAAGACCAGCCTGAGCAAGAGCAAGACCCTATCTTTACTAAAAATAGAAAAATTAGCCAGGCATCATGGGGCGCATGTGTAATCCCAGCTACTTGGGAGTCTGAGGCAGGAGGATTACTGGAGCCCAGGAGTGTGAGGTTGTAGTGAGCTACCATAACACCACTGCACTGGGGCAACAGAGCAAGACTCTGTCTCAAAAAAAAAAAAAAAAATTAAAACCAAAGCTACAAAAAAGAAAATCTAACTTTTAAATATGTGCTCACAATGAAAACACAAGCAGATCAACATAAATAAGTTTGGAAGGAACAAGCACTTACCTAGAGAGCACTTCAAGCATTTGTAATATTAGAAGCAGAAAATAAAATGAATATGTTTAATAATATAGTGGAGGAGAAAAAAACATAATCAAAGGACAAAATATTATTGGTTTTACAACCAGATTGATTGAAAAAGATCTAAATAAACCCCATAGAAATGAAAAATATATCATCATTGAAGTTTTTTAAAAATTTAATTTATGGGTGGTTAAAAATCAGATTAGACATGATTGAGGAGAAAATTGGTGGTGTGGAGGACAAGTCTAAAGAAATCATTCGAAATGCAACAACAAGAAGAAAAAGATGAAACAAATAAAAGAGGTTGAAACACATGGAGAACAGAAGAAAAAATTATAACAGATTATGAAGTGAAATTCCAGAAGAAAAGCATGTGTGTGTATGTGTGTGTAGAGAAAGAGAGAGAAAGAAGGGCTAATTTTTCAAGAATTATAAAAGATATAAATCTATAAAGAGAAAATTATAATAAATACCAAACAAGGAAACAACCAAATCCATACCTAGCAATATAGTGACTCTGGCGACCATTAAAGTGATTATCTATTAATAATTCTCTTTCCTAGTTACTAATGATCTGATTATTGGTAACAAAATACATGAACCAAAATTCCTCTCCTTTGATTCTTCCAATATTGTTCCATAGGATATGACATCATCTTGCTGAATTAATTTTATAACTACAAGTCTTCAAATGGTTTTAGAGCTGCTTTGAAATTTTATGTCCTCAGAGGCCTATATAATATTTGCCTTACTCTATGATCGCTCCTCGAATAACTTTTCATACTTCATTCTCCAAAACAATCACGGAGGGCTATGGAAATGATTAATAAATGTCCTCCTAAAGCTGAAATAGAAATTATCAGTCTTTGCAAATAAAAGGTTATAGTCAAAGAAACTTCTCAAACATTTGTGATTTGGACGTCAACAGTATCTCTTCATAATGATGATTTTTGCCACATTTCGGAATTTAATGATGATTCGTCATTATGCATAATGTGTCTGTGTGCAATACATTTTTTGTAACAATTTGTCAAATTTTCCTTTTCTTTCTCTAGCAAAAATAGATCCCCCAGTCATGAATATAACCCAAGTGAATGGATCTTTGTTGGTGACTCTCCGTGCTCCAAATTTGCCATATAGAGACCAAAAGGGGACAAATATATCTATGGAAAATTACTATGAACTAGTATACCGTGTTTTTATAATTAACAATTCACTAGAAAAGGTAAGTCCAGATGGATTGATATGGTTAGTATTTTTTTCTTCTATTTATTTACCTAGCATTTTGGCCATATCCTATATTCTGTCTTTTGCTACGTTATCTCCTCTTATTTTTCTGTTATCTTTTGAAAATTCCTTCTTATTTCACCATCATTGATCAACAGCTAGTGCTCACACCACCATCAGAATTTGTGTATGTGTGTGCACATATGTGTGTCTTTCAGTACCTCAGCTTGTCTCTGCTTGGTCTTCCCTGCATATCTAAAGATTGGTAATTATGGCTGGATTCAATTCAAATTCTAGTAAAAAAAAAAAAAAGATTGGTATTAACAATAATCAATTCCATGTGACTGTGAGTATTCATTTTTATGGGCTTTACACATTTAATTTTAAAGTAGCTTTTGAATCACAGCATTATAAATTTGCACAAATTTTGTTATGATAATCTATTCTGCCATCACTGCCTATATCCGGGTTTGGTGGATTAATTAATACACAATTAATTAATTAATTAATTATTAATGTATTAATAAATACATTTGGTGGATGAATTGAATGTTTTTTGGTGCCCACGTAAGATGGGATTCCTTTGGCTGTAAGGAGCGGAAACTCCATTCAAACTTGTTTAGATACAAAAGAGGAGGGGCGGGTGGGGGGAAGTTGTATTAGGAGACAGATGAGCCATCTCAGCGACCGGCAGAGCAGGAAATGGCGCGCTGGCAGGCTCTGCTGTGACAGGGAAAATGGGTAGAGAGCTCTGTAGGACCCTACTCTGTCTGTTGGACTTCCCGTCTCTCTGTGGCCACAGGCTGCACATCTACATTCATCTCTGTGTGTCTACTCCATTCTCCTCGCTGCACAGTTCAAATCTGGAAATAGAGACGCTGACCACAGGGTCAGTCAGTCATCAGGGAGAAGTCATGTAGCTCCTGAAGGCCACTTGATCCATCCCTTTACCAGGCTATGGCCTGGGACTCAGGAAGGAGGATGCGTCTGGGAAGGAACCCTACAACCCATAAATTATATTTGCTGCTTCTAATATCCACCGCAGTGACCACTTGCTACCAGGACCATATATACCTTATTAATTTTAACAAAAATTGGTGATTTCCTGGCATGCCCTTATCATCCAATTTTTTTTCCCTGTGTACAGGAGCAAAAGGTGTATGAAGGGGCTCACAGAATTGTCGAAATCAAAGCTCTAGCACCTCACTCTGGTTACTGTGCAGTGGCAGAGATGTATCAGCCCACGTTAGACAGAAGTAGTCGGAGAAGTGAAGAGAGCTGTGTGGAAATTCCATGACGCGGTATGGAGTGCTCAGCCACGCGGCCATTGAAAGCTCCCTGAGCATGGGATGGCTCGTGTTTGAAGGATCTTACTTAGAACTGTTTTCATGTTTTCTTAAAGCAGTGTTCACCGTTTTGCTTCAGGGACTTCTCTGTTTATCCGTTCGTTATTACATTTGTAAACTATACTTGAACAATACCCCCCCCAAATGAGAATTTAAAGAAGCAGCAGAGAATATAGGACTCCATGAAATACAGAACTTTATTTCTGTATGTAACATCGCTAATAACATTCTTAATTCTCCTAAGACAGCAAAATAAAAATTTAAGAACCAAGGCATTTAATAAAATGTTGAAATAATTTTTTAAAAATAACATTACAGACTTAGTCGTGGAAAAATCCTTTTCACTCTCTATTAAGCCAGCTAAATTGACACAAATATGCCATTTAAAACTTTTATATAAAAAAGTATTTTTTCATACATTTCTATTTCATGTGAGTATACTTTTTATATTTTTTACGAAAAATTTCTACTTAACGAACCAAAATTTTGTTTTAAATTCTATTCTCTGTAAATAAGAACAGTGTTTAAAAAGAAAACTCTCATGATCTCAGGATTAATAGCTGGATTAAGTTTATCAACAACATCTAAATATTGAAGGAAGTCCACTCAACACAATTTTCCCTCATGTAACATATACATTAAAGAGTTCTGTCTTCATTTGGTTTTGTTTTGAATATTGTCTTAGAAGCAGTTGTCCTTATCCTCAAAATTAAGTATAATACCTTTCAGCAACAAAAAAGAAAAGAAACTTTAACTGCAAGTCTATGCCGCATTCATTACTCAGCCCCCTTTGCAAAGGGTCTCTCTACAGTAGCACCTGCATAATGTTTATACAGGTGGATCCATGAATGACAGTTTGATTGGCGACAGTTGGGGTCCAGGTAGAGAACTCAGCTTGAAGCTGAAAGCACACAGTGGGTAGAAGGTTTGTTTGGGAGGAGGACTAGTGTGGGTGGTGATTACAAGCAGTATAAGGCTAATCGAAGCCAGAACCTCCCTCACCTGCCCACTCCTTCTCCTGAGTACACAGCCAGTGGCCTAAAGCTCAGTGTGAGCAACAGAAAGCTGCCCCCTTTATTGCACTCAGTCTTTATATGTAGTTAAGATTATCTTTCTTGCAAGGAGACATATATCAGAGAACATCTATATAATTCCCCATGAAAACTGCTCCAAAATGCGACAAAAATATAGTCGGTGCTTCTGGCTATATATTAATATAATTACTTGCAATAATAAACAGATTGAAAGTATTCAGAAATGCATGGGAGGAGAGAATAAGAGAGCAAGAGCTAGAGAACTGGTTTCGTTGCTTCCCATATGGTCAGAAAATGTTGAGCATAGACCTAGAGACTGAAAAAAATTATTTTTATGTCTGTTTTTATATTGTGATTATTATTATTACTATTTTGCTTACTACCGTTTGTCCTTTTGGGGGAGGGCGATGAATTAAGAGCAGTGGGGTGGGTGGGGAGTGAGGATTGTGTGTGGCCAGCAGCATTTAAGTGTATGAAATTCAGTAGTCCTAAAGCTTGACTTATAAGAAACAAAAAACATTTATGGTTGCTTCACGAAAGTTGTTAGGTAGCATCAAGTTTTGTTTTTATTTTGTTTGCCTTGCTTTGGTTTTGCCTGTGTGCTTAGGCAAGTACAAAATACTTTGTGAAAATCATGATGGTCACATTCTTCATTGTGTTAGGAGTATATTGTCATATTATTTCAATAAATCTTTTAAATTTTTCTTTTGCATTCTGGAATATTTGTTATTTGGGCTTTTAAAAGAAGAATACAATGTTTAAATTGATCAGATACAATCCCAGTGAGAAATCGTAGGCCCACACTAAGTCCCAACCAGAAAGGAGCAAACAACATTGAGCAGGAACTACAGGCACTGGTTGAACTTGCCCTGTGATCCACAATAATTCCACTCTTATAGCTGCTGGGGTCAAAATCTTCAGGATCACCTTTGTCTCCACCCTTCTCTCACATTCTACATTCAATACATTGATCAATTCTGCTGGATCTCCACCAAACTGTGACGCTCATTCAGCTTAGCTTAGCACCTCTGAGGACCACAGAGGACACCAGTGGTGAGGACAGTAGGTGTTCAAGGTGGTGATGGGGGCTGCCAGGCTCCTCTTGCTTACCTTTTCCCCACAGGTAGATGTCACTTCCTGGCTGATCAGACTAGGAGAAGGAGTAGCAGAGGCAAGGTGTTTCCTTCCGTTCTCAGTGTGGCCATCCTGGGTTTCTGCTACTCCCTTCATGTAGCTTGTGCTCTCCTTTAGTTATTTTTATCAAAATATGATTGCTTATTCATTCTTTTGGCTGCCTTTTTTGGGAGGATGAGGGGGAGAAACTTCTAGTTGGCCATCTTGCTGATGTCACTCTTAAGTTGCCCTTAAGGGTAGGATCAATAATGTCTATGGTATCTTGATTTGCAAACAAAAAATCAGAAATTTATGTTGTAAATTAAGCTCCAATGTTTCCCAGATGAAAAGAAAAAGAAAAAAAAACCTGATGAGGTAAAATCTGATTGAGAATGAACTCTAGACAAGCCTTTTACAATCATAACCATTTTGAAATTCTTGCACCAAATTATATGGTTTCTCTCACTTCCAGGTCATTTATCCTGAGAAATAAGTGACCTTGGAGACTAGAATTTTCTTATTGTTTTGGTGGAATTTCTTTTATTTATTTTATCCTGCTTGTTGGGATCATGTTTCCTGGAAAGGAAAGTAGGCCTTTGTTTCTAAACAATGACAAAACTCACTACATGGTCAACTGCTGGATGTTGCTTAAGCTGAACCTCCAAAATTGATCCTTACGGAATAGGGAATGCCCAAGGACAGGAACCTCGCCCTCCACGCCCCAAAGATATTAATATAAATCTTTATTCAGCGGAGACCTCAATCCCTTCTAGCACTTCTTCTACAATAGCTAGCCTCTCTTTACCCACAGCACCAGGGCAAGATGAGGGCAGCAGCTGGTCCGCCAGCATTCCTCCCACCCCGGGAGCCCCACCTCTTCCTCCTTTCAACTGTGGGTCACATACAGAAAGCAGCCAGTTATGCCAGGCTGACACTCCCACCACTGAGCCAGTTCTGCCAGATATTTGCATGAGGGACTTTATGTCTGTAAAAGATTGATTTGGATGGTGAAACTGATTGCAGACAATGCTGTGCAAATGGAAAGATATGTTTTAGGCAGAAGGGCTCTTCACCCTGCACCTAAAATCATACTGTGCCCAAGGCTGATGATCCTGTAGATGGGTCCATTTCATCTTTTTAGAAGTTTGGACCGACAGGAGCTGGGTGGGAAGAGGCAGAGCGTAGCTAGTGGCCCTCTTAGCCTACCCTCTGCACTCCCATCCCCAAATTCCCACACCACAGCCCCCAGAGCTCTGCTCACTCTCTCCCTCCCCTGTCCCTGTCTGTCACCTTGTCAAAGGGCTCTGCCCACCTACCCCACACACATGCACAGGCCCATCGCTTGGTGGCACCTGCCTCAGGCAGGTCAATCAGGGTCTCTCAAATACCCCCATGGAGAGTGAGGAGAGAGGCTGGCTCTCTCCTCTGGAGTCACGCCTGTAAGGCTCTGCTAGGCCAGGAGCTGCCACCAGCAACTTTCCCAGCAGAGGGAGAAAGTCCTCAGAGAATGAAGCCTAAGAGAAGAAAGCAGAGGGAAGATGAGAAGAGACAAATTCCCGATGGTATTCAAGTAAATCCAGCTGTGCTGAAAAACAGCCCAGCTTCCAAACTTGAACTTTAAATAAACAAATTACTTTTCCCCCTTACTTTACTTTGAGTTGAATTTCTATCACTTTCAACCAAAAGATCATTGACTAATAGAACAAAATAACAAGTGTACATGTTATGAATTATGCATTGTATTAACAAAAGTAAACTCCTTTTATGTCTACTGTCACAGTTAAACATTGAGGAGAATGTTGCTGGAAATGTATCTTTCTGCAGCTGATGCAATTAATGCCATGTGAGCACAGGGAAAGCCCACAGAAAGGTGCGTGGTTATTCTGGTCAGGGCTTTATCAGAGAAGATGTCAGCTGAGGTCTTCTGTTTTCAGCAAATTCTCATCTTGGTTATATCACGTGGTTCAATTCACAGCTTCCTTGGCACTAATCACAAGTGAGATTTTATTTCTACTCATTTTTATCACAGCAAATCAAGGTCCCATATGATATTTTTTAGAGGTTATATGCCTTGTAGGAATGCTATAACCAAGCCGGTATCTCCCTTTTGCTCTATTTAATATAATCTTCAAGGTCAAAAAGTCATTTTAGAATGCTGCAACTTTAGGCTAGAAATATTTATTGACTGACATCTTAATAAACGGCCAGCGCAAATCTAGTGAACAAAACTCTACTGTATACACATCAACAGTATCCTCAGTACTTGTTTCAAATGATTACTTTCTCTCTCTCTCTCTCTCTCACACACACACACACACACACTCACACATACATACACACACACACACTCAACATCTGCCACTGTAGGCTCCTAGCATGCCATCTCTACTATTTTGAGAACAGGGCTTTGCAGCAAAAAATAAAAAAAATAAAAATAAAAATGGCTCTACTTTTCAGTGTAGAGTTATAAGGGAGATTGGTTCTTTGGATGAGTCCTTAAGCTAAAAGCCTAAAAGCCTGAGAACAGACTTTCTTTCCTGCCTAAATTCCTGCCAATTCTTGACTTCACTACTTCCGTTGATACTTCTGCAGAGAACATTTTGAAATGTTTAAAAATAATCTGTTGGGGTTTTTTTTTGTTATTGTTGTTGTTGTTCCTTTTCAAAATAACCCAGGGCACAAATGGGGTGGGTCGTTGTTGATATTTTGCAACAATAGCAAGAAGGGAGCTGTGCAGGCCTGACACAGTCAGGCAGCCAAGACCTCCACAAGCTGGGATGGTATTCTCATAGTTCAAGTTTATTAACAAAAGTAATGACTCTCATCCGTTTAACGGAAAGTTAGTTGAGATCGTTACTCTTGCTTTTCAGAATTCTATGAAAGGAAAAATGAACCCTCATTGTTCTGGAAGGAAAATGATGAATCAAATCTTAAGGCTATCTGAACCTAGTCTCTCAGCAACTACACTCTGAATGGTCACAAATTCCTTCGCCTTCCTGCAACTGAGTGAGGAAAAATAATTGCTCTAATAGGAAAGCAGCTTCAAGGGTTTCCTTCAGGAGCACAGCTGCTAGGACAGTGTGTAGGCGAGCTTTGCATATTAGTGACTTGAAGAGAATCACCTTCTATTTCAGGCATTTGTTATTCTTGCAGGACATTTCATATCAGAACCTCATTCTGATGTTTGAGGAATCCCCCCAGCTTATGAAAGAGTGGCAGATGCTTTCTCTCCCGACCTTTCTTGCAACCCAGGGGCAAGTATTTGCCAATCTGATACTCTTGACCCAGATTTTAAATTGCAAGCTAGGCCCCAACGGAGCAGTCCTGTACAGAATCCATTCTGGCCAGGGGTGAGGGGGATGTTCGTGGGGGGTAGGGGTAGCTCAGAGACAACTGTAGCTGTAGTTTTAGTGGCAGAATCCAACTTCTAGTACTAGAGCTCTAAGGGGTGCAAGTTGCAGTGGCTATACCTACCCAGTGGCAGCATGAGGGTCAACAATGGGCCACTCCGTGATGCAACAGGGGCATTATTCCTGGTGATGCAGCCTCCAAATCTGGTTCTCTGTGCTCCCCATCCCTCAGAAATCCTGTAAGTTACCCAAAATCCATTATTTTTAAGTTATAACTTAATTTAGGAAGAGCACAAGTCTTAAGAATATAGGTCAATACGATTTTACAGATGTTATTTCCTGTGTAACCACTGCCCAGATCAGATGTGGAATATTTCCAACACGTGGAAAGCTTGTTTGTACAGCCCTCCCACTTA
>VSMD01109188.1:0-10340 GCA_008750895.1 Mirza zaza | reverse complement strand
ATGCGCCACCATGCCCGGCTAATTTTTTTCTATATATATTAGTTGGCCAATTAATTTCTTTCCGTTTATAGTAGAGATGGGGTCTCGCTCTTGCTCAGGCTAGTCTCGAACTCCTGAGCTCAAATGATCCGCCCACCTCGGCCTCCCAGAGAGCTAGGATTACAGGCTTGAGCCACCGCGCCCAGCCGAGATAGTGTATTTTAAACTGGGGAGTCACCCTGGGGAAGTGCTCCTGAGTTACGTTTTGCATGTGTCACCCTCAGAACATCCATGTGAAAGAGTTCAGACTGGTGTATCAGGGGCAACTTAATTTAAATTTTGCTAACATGCGTGTTGTTATAAGAAGTTTATCTGAGGAAGAACCATGCAGGAAATGCAGACTTGTGGCCAGGTGGCAGCCTGGGGTTTAAAACTCACAGCTGACTGGACAGATGATGAGGGAGGGTCTGTTCTGTGCACTGGAGGAAATGCATCAGGGTGCCTGGGCCCAGTCGCCTAACGCTCTGGGGAGAGAAGGACCACAGGAGGGAGAGAAGAACCGAGTGCTCCTCTCTGCAGCAGGGGTCCCCTCTGGGGCAGTCTTCACTCAGCGGGATGTGACCCAGGGGAGAGGGGCAGCTGTCGCTTGAAGCAGTGGCCCAATGAGGTGGAGAAGCACCCCCGGGAACAAGTGGGCGCCCCCATGGCTGTAGATCCAGGAAGCAGGAGGACAGAGCCTGCTGGTGGGCTGCTGGGACCAGGGGAGGGAGGCTAGGCAGGAAGGTTGGCGCCCTTGGAGATCACACCGTGGGGCACATGAGAGTTAACCAGCTCTATGAACAAATTTCAGTGACCCTCTATGTTTTTAAATAACTACAGAGGAAGTGTCTTCTGCCTCCCATCACCCCATCAGAACACACACACTTATCCGTTCAAAACCACAGACGCCTAGTGTACTCTTCTAGGAAAAAAAAAATGTCTCACAAAAGACACTGCGTATGGTAAAGAGTAATTAAAAAATTTCAAAACATAGGTCTGGCGTGGTGGCTCATGCCTCTTATCCTAGCACTCTGGGAGGCCGAAGCGGGAGGATCGTTTGAGCTCAGGAGTTCAAGACCAGCCTGAGCAAGAGCGAGATCCCATCTCTACTAAAAAGAAAGAGAAAGAAATTAGTTGGAAAACTAAATGTATATATATATATATATATATATATATATATATATATATATATATTAGTTGGGCATAGTGACACATGCCTGTAGTTCCAGCTACTTGGGAGGTTGAGGCAGGAGGATCGCTTCTGCCCAGGAGTTCGAGGTTGCTCTGAGCTAGGCTGAGGCCATGGCACTCTAGCCCAGGCAACAGAGTGAGATTCTGTCTCAAAAAAAAAATTTCAAAAAAGGAGAGGTGTTGAGCAGTCCCTTGGCGAGCCCTCATTTCCACAGGCCCCGATCCTGGGGGACCTTCCTATCCCACAGCGCGACACCTGGCTTCAGATATTGCCTTCTTGCCCCTGCCGGGCGGTGGAGCCAATGGACCTAGAGGGCGGGAGCCAGGCTGGGTTGACCCTTGGACCTGGCTAAGGCTCCTAGCCTTTGGGTTTGGCCAGGTGGAAGTGGGTCAGAGGCCTACGAGATTGGAAGATTCCAGGGAGAAAGAGAGCAAGCAGGCCAGGGCATTTATTGTGCTCTGTCCCCAGATCTCCTTTCAGGAACTCCTCTGTGCTCAGCTCCTTGGTCAGGTTCCTATAACCCTCCCTCCCACTCAGGCCTGTGGATTCCTGGACCATCCTTGCCTTCCCCTCGACACACCACACCTTCATCATGCGCCCTTCTGTTAACTCTACCTATACAATCTGCTGGAATTATCCTAATTTGAGTGTTGGAACCTGATACCCTCTCCCTTAAAGAATTTGTTTAAAAGGTTACAGAACATTTCTTCTCTATAGAGCTGGAAGCATTATCCTATGATTTCTGAACATCTTACTGAGGATGACCTGTCTGTCTACTTTCTTTCCTGTTTCTTTTTCTTTTTTTGGACAAAATCTCACTCTGTTGCCCAGGCTAGAGTGCCGTGGCATCAGCCAAGTTCACAGCAACCTCACACTTCTGGGCTCAAGTGATCCTCCTGCCTCAGCCTCCCAGGTAGCTGAGACAGACTACAGGCATGTGCCACCATGCCTGGCTAATTTTGTTTATATAGCTGTATTTTTTAGTTGTCCAACTAATTTCTTTCTAATTTTTTAATAGAGAGAGGGTCTCGCTCTTGCTCAGGCTGGTCTTAACCTCCTGAGCTCAAACGATCTTCCCGCCTCGGCCTCCCAGAGTGTTAGGATTACTGGCATGAGTCACACTGCCTGGCCTCTTTTCTTTCCTGCTGAAGCAATTTGCTGCTATTTTGTTTTACTCATCTCTTTTAAATTATGAGTCCTCACTGGAATCCAGGGCACTGATCTTAGGTTGGGCTACTGGAGTCTTGATGAGAAGTCAGAGGAATGATGTCCTTCCAGGAGCCAAGGTAAGGGAGCCTGAGTTGATTTTTCCCTTCTTCCTGTAAACTCCCAGAATGCCACTTGATTGTCTACCTTCCAACTCACTGGCCCTTTCCAGCCTGGGGTGGTCCAATAGGGGAGTGTTCTTCACAGAAGCAAGCATGGAATGTCATTGGCATGCTCCCCTCAAATCCCACAACTCTTGGAGGAATAGTGATTCCAAAAATATCTTACTAATTACTTACATAATCCGTTTCCTAAGGGCAATAGAAAAATGAATAAAATAGTTTATCAGGGTACTTGTAACTGTTAATGCGTCGTTAATTGTTAAGCATTCATTGTTAAAAAGTAACAAATAGCAGCAGTACAAGTGCTTAATGAGAAGTGCCAGACCCTGAAAGGAGGGAGGCCCCAAGTACAAGATTCATCTGGAGGGGAGAGGTCAGAAGTCTTGATGGAGTAGGTAGCACTAAAGTGGGTCTTGAAGAAGGACCAGAGCCTCAGTCACATGTTGGAATTTGGCCAAGTACGGCCTGACCACTGGCGATAGGATGGGTGTGATGGGGCTTGGTGGGTGGATCTTACCTCCCACCAGACAGAGCTGGTTCTCCTTGCATGTGGGGCTTTTGGCTACTCCATCACTGGCCAGACACCTGTGGGCCAGCATGCTGTACTGAAAAGGAAGAGTGCACAGGCTTTGGGCCTAGAGTGCCTAGCTTTGAGTTTCCCCCTCCCACCTGGGGCCTTGGGTAGGACACCTCAGCTTTCTGGGTCTGGGTTTCCCATTTGTCAAAGTGTGACATTAATACTGACCTTAGCTCTTGTACAGTATAGGAAAATATCTTTCTAACAGTGCCGGTATCTAATAATTTCTTGTTACAAAACATCAATTTCTTCTTCCTTGATGTACCTGGTAGTGCTGAGGCAGGCAGAAGACATCCGGAGATGCCTGGTCTCCCCTCCGTGGTGGACACACACCGGTGTGTGCCAACTGTCTGACCTCCAGGCACAGGAAGAGCTATGGCGCTGTGGAGCTGAGCAGCAGCTGACTAGAGGCCATAACGTCCAAGCAGAGGGCCTCGCCCCCACTCTCTTGCTAGACAGTCAGTGGTTATAGGAGGTGGGAGATGACGTTGTTGCCCAGGCAGGAGAGCTGTGGGGGTGGTGAGGGCACAAGGAGGTCTCCTCAGGGGACACACGTCTGGAGCCTAGGTGTACCCCAGCCAGGCTGGGAGCCCAGGCCCAGGGACAGGTGCTATGTAGGGGCCACACTTGTGGCTCCGGCTAGGGGTGGTCACTGGAACTGGAGCCTTGTCTGTTCTTCCTCAAAGAGGCCAGGGCAGGGGCACCTGCCAGGTAGGAGAGAGGAGGGACATGCTTTGGGGACCCCCACAGGGCAGGCTGGGGCTGAGGGGGTGGGGCCTTTGCCCCTATCCCCCAATGGGCCCCCTGTGGCTGCCCTCAGGGCCATGTGAACAGGAGTTTATAGCCAGTGGGCGGCCAAGCATATACATTTAACCAGCTGTGGGAGGAGTCGTGAATATTGATGTGAAGAGAAACACCCGCCTGCGCAATGGACCCATCTGGCCTTTCATGGGGTCCCTGTTCAGAAATGGCCGCCCTGTCTGTCAAAAAGGGGAGACAGTCACCAAACCCTCTCCACGCATGTTCCCTAGGCTGTTGGCATCGGGTCATCATTGGTGGCCTTTTATCAGCAAAGAATGCTGGTCTGGCCCTCGGGAACAAATCCTGATGGCCATCAGCAAGGGAGAGGTGAAGTGATGGGCGTGGGCCCTCCCCGTCATGGCTGGGAACTCAGTTTTAAGGTTTCTCTGGGGTCCCCCTTGGCCAAGAAGGGGTGGGTTTAGGAAGCCCGGAGCTGAGGATTTTATTTTTAGTTGACACTGCAAAGCAACATCACCCTGCGTGGCAGGGCAGTCTCAGGCCTCCTCTCTTGGGACCCCGATCCCTGGACCCCTTCCTTGGTGGCAGGACTAGCCTGGCCAGGCTTCTTGTGGTGACTTGATTGGCGGTGGGCAGGGGGTCACAGCTGTGCACACTTCCAAGGAGTGTCAGCAATGAAACTGACGGCGTCTCGGGGAGACCGCGAGGCACTGTCACTGCTGAACTGGGTGCCTGGAGGAGGCGCAAGGCGTGGGCCTGGGTCCTAGACGTGCTCCGCACTGCCTGAGCCGCAGAGCCCGTCCTCTGACGGTGGACAAACAGATTACAAACTAAATCTCCTCCCAACCCAGAAAGCCTCTCTGCAGAGGTGGAAGAGAAAGAAAACACTTTTGTCACCGAAGTATTAAAGCACAGTGTGATGCACATCACAGGCAATCCGAGAAGAGATTGCAAAGACAGAAAGAGACTTCACCTGCCGGCCCAGCTAGGGGGAGGCAACCCCTTCAGCCACCCATTCCATACCGTCCCTGTTCCCAAGAGGAGCCGTAACCAGTCCTCAAGTGAAGGGGCTCCACAGCACCGTGGGTCACACCCAGCTTATCCTAGATTCACCTTAGATCCACCTGGCCATCTGTGTTCACTAATTAGCTTGATGTACAGAAAAAAAATAAACTCCTCTCTTGATGACAGCAGGTCAATTTACAACCCAGAGAGGAAGCTATAGGAGATGGGGGCGCTATCCCCCTTGATGATTAGGTTTCAAAGCGAGGGGCCCCCAGGTCTTTGAGGAAGACCGTCCTGGGGTGTAAAACTGGCAAGAGGTTTATTGAGCTGTCACAAAACTTTGCAGGTTGTCTACATCTCAAAGTGGCACAGGAAGAATTTACAATGACACATTTTCAAAAGAAAATACTCTAAGAAAAGGGACAGAGGGCCTCTCTTGCCCTCTTCAGGTCTCCCTGTGTTGCCAGGCTGGATGTGAACTCCTGGCCTCAAGGGATCCTCCCACCTCAGCCTCCTGAGGAGCTGGGACTAGAGGCAGGAGTCACTGGGCCTGGTTCTCCCTTTCTTTTAATTGGAAGTATTAAGGCTCTTAGTTGTCTTTTCTTTGCTGTTTCTGAGAGCAGTGCCCTATCACTATTCAGTATACCACCAGTAATTCCCAGCCTAACACAGAATCTGTGCAGTGAAAAGGTGTCGTTTTCCTTTTAAGACAAAAAAGAAAGAAGAAAGAAAGACAAACCACCTGGCTCAGTATTTTATATAAATCTGCATGTTCCTTTCAAGAATATCTTAACTCTAGGAACTGGAATGAGATTTAGTGGAGACTGCTCAGGACGCTGGGTTGTTCCTTTGCTCTCTTCCCTTAGAAGGGCTTCACTGGTAAGCACTGGCTGTCACAAAGAAGACTTGAATGTAACAGCTTTCACATACAGGCTAGAGACACACAGCTTTAGTTATACACTTGGGGCATTATTTGTAGCAAAAGCCCAATTCCAGGCCAGCTTCCCAGGAGGCTCTAGGACTTATCCATTTCTTTAATACCTGAGAATTTAACTAGAACTAGAAGACTTTTCAGAAATGATCTTCTTTGAACAGGTGCCAGGCCTCCAACCCACGGCAGGCACTTGGCCACGGTTCGTTCACCGAATTAATGAATTTTTCAGGTCTCATGAAGAAAACCCAGGCTTCTATCAGGGAAGCCATAAAAATGAAGAAGTGACAATAAACATTGGGAGAGACCCGAAGCCTGGAGGAAACCGAGGCGGCTGTGCTTTGGGGAAGCCACGGCAACCAGCGAGCTCACAGGGAGAGAGAGCCCAGGGACAGACACAGCCCCTCGCCCTGCACTTGACTCTCAACTTTCTGGCTGGTTAGCGCTAGTCGCACTCACCTTGGGAACACACAAGCGCACTTTGGAGCCCTCTGTGCACCCCTTTGCTTCCTAGGTCTACCTTTGCTAAACATTGAAATGTTCGTAGGAAACATTGAAATGAACTGAGAACAATTTAACAAACACCGGCGGACTCACCACCCAGAGCTGATGTTGTTGTAGTTAAACTTTACCCTGGAGGTCGCCTCGGATGCCAAAAATCTGGATCCCAGCAGGCTGCACCACGGCCCTGCATCCCAGCTGCCAGCTCGCAGCGACTGGCTTGTGACGAGGACGGCTTCGGGTCGGCACCTGAGGGCAAGTCTCCACCTTTCCGCATCTGCTCTCCAGTGTCCCCGTGGATGCCCTTGCCACCAACCAGGCTGTCATCTCTGACCCCTTCCTTGTCCTCATCCCTGTGTGAATCATTCTAAGTCCTGCCATTTCTGCCCCCTAATGCACCTCCCGTGGTCCCTGTGTCACCATCTTGACCGCCTGACTCTGGTCAATCCACTGCTGTCTCCTGGGCCTCTGCTGGCCGCAGGCTCCTTTGTGAACCCCGAACAAGGCACCGGCTCGAGCAAGGCAGCCTGCTGGAAGCACGGTTTAGTTGGCAAATAATGCCTTTGAGCAAATAGGAAAAAGGCGCCGTGTCCTTAGGCCAGACTCAGCTCGTGCCGCGCTCATGGCCTGGCAAGCTGAGGAAGGCTTCAATTAGTGCCCAGGAGCCCCTCTTGGCCAGGTACCATGGTCCAGAGGGCACCCTGCACACCTGCACTGGGGACCTTTGTGCCAGCTGGATGCTGCACGAGCCTCCCGGGGGTACCTGCTTCCATCCCTGCGTCCTCAAATCCACTGTCCACGTGCAGCCAGAGTGATGCGAGTGTCCGTGAGCTCAAGCACACACACACACACACACACACACAGCAAGTGCCCACGGGCTCCCCACTCTGTTGGACTAGTCCAAACTACGTCACCAGGATGATAGACCCTGTGTGGTCAGGCCCCTACTGTCCTCTCCCACTCTCTCCTGCCACGGCCACATTGCCCACCTGTCCCTGAAGGCTTTCCCTGCGTCCCACCTCAGGGTCTTCAGGCTTCTGTTCCCTCAGCTTGAAACGCTGCCCTCTCCCTGCCTCGCTCAGGATCCCTCTGCTTCTGTCCTCCCCCGGGAGCAGCCAGTGCCTCTCCTTCCTCCCAGCCCTCGTCTTGGTCATCACGGCCATAAGAGGTGTTCTCTTCTGTCCCAGACACCAAAAGCTCCTGAGCAGCTCCCAAGCGTAAGACCCCACGTCCACCGGCTTCCCTGCTTTACCCCAAGTGCCCACACGGCCTGGCCCACGACAGTCATTAACTGAATATCACACAGAAGGGCCTGCTTACACTTGTGACCCTGCCTTCAGCAAGCCCTGAGAATATTCAGCCCTACCTGCCGGAGACTTTGGGGCATATGTGGAGAGGTGTGTGCTACTTTTTGGAAGGGAATCATCCCTTTGATAGCTTGCAAATTCTATTTTTTTCAGGTTTGTTTTGCTTTTGTCTGTTTTACTACTACCTCGACAGTGTGAATTTTTTTTTTTTTTTTTTTTTTTTACTTTTTTGAGACAGAGTCATACTTTGTTGCCCAGGCTAGAGTGAGTGCCGTGGCATCAGCCTAGCTCACAGCAACCTCAAACTCCTGGGCTCAAGCAATCCTGCTGCCTCAGCCTCCCGAGTAGCTGGGACTACAGGCATGCGCCACCATGCCCGGCTAATTTTTCCATATATATTAGTTGGCCAATTAATTTCTTTCTATTTATAGTAGAGTCGGGGTCTCGCTCTTGCTCAGGCTGGTTTCAAACTCCTGACCTCGAGCAATCCTCCCGCCTCGGCCTCCCAGAGTGCTAGGATTACAGGCGTGAGCCACCGTGCCCGGCCGACAGTGCAAAATGTTTAAGCACTCTCATGGCACAGGCTCTGACCAACAAGCAGAACACACACCAGGTGCATAGCGTGTTGCACCTGTCAGCTGTGTGTTAGCGTTGCTCCTAGTTGAACCTGACATTCAGAACATCGTGTGTGCATCACACACAACTGTAGAGTGAATGAATGAATGGATGAATGAATAGAGGTGGAAAGGGGTGAGGTAAGTGCAAGAACTGCCAACCATCTATATTTTGTGGACCAGGTGGAAACAAGCCTAGCTGTGCGGGACCTTGTTGCTGAGTCAGGGGACTTGGCCTCGGCCGGTGATGACCGAGCAGAGGGTGCATGGCACTAGCAGCTGTGTGTGGGGGACTAGGGTGGGTCGCAGACATCACCAGGTGTGCCAAGTGGGAGGTGCTCCAGACCTGAAGTGCCACAGCAAAAGAGGTCTAAGGCATCAGGGAGGGGAGCACCCTGTGCTGTTCCCCGCGTACCCCGCTCCAGCCACATTTCCCAGTGACCACAAAGGGGAATGCACACTAGGCTCCCTGCTGAGTCAGCCCAGCTCTTTGACCCTGAGGTTGATGATTATCAGACACCCAGGAGCCAGCCAATGAGGGGACCGAGAATCCACGCCTGTTCCTGCCGGAGGTGCGGCAGTCCCTGGACAGTCTCTCCTTGGTGCCATCAGAGGTTGAGGGCTCAGGCTGTGCTGGACGCTCAAAGCTCCTGGGGTGCCAGGTGAGGGATTCGGGTGGAAGGACAGAACTCTGAGTTGGACCTTCCTCGAGATCTTGAGGCTGGGCTGTTCTTGGTATTTGCCTCTTATGGCATCTCAGCAACATAAAACTATACAGTCAAGGGGGAAGGGCCCTTGCTGAGCACAGGATTTCTGCAACATATGGTCCCCGAAGAGGGATGAAAAGGCTGGGGACATTAGCCTGGCTGCTGCAAGTGTCATCCCAATATACCAAGAAACTGAGAGAGCCAGAAAAAGGGAAAAAAGGGTAGACAGGAAGGTAGTTTATATATCATTGCTTTATAGAACTTATTATATTCTCAAAACAGCCCCACACAGCAGGTTTTATTTTAAACTGTTCTACATAGGAAGAAACAGGCTCAGAGAGGTTAAGTCACATGCCCAAGATCACATAGCTAGACAGTGATGCAACCAGGATTTAAATGCTGGTCTTTCGGACTGTCCCTCCTCGCAGTGGAGGTGGCCTGCTCCTCCTGAGCAAGAGCCAAAAGACACCTTCTGGAGCAGGGTCTCACCGTTCCTGCAAGGCTGCGAGGCATGGGGCACTCACGTGGCTTTCTGTCTCTTCTCCAGGGCAGCTGGGAAGGTGTGCGGGGACTCCTCACTGTCTCTGTTGGACCTTAAGATTCAAGACGCAGAGGTCTCCCCATGGCTCCTTATCTCATCCGCAAATACCAGGAGAGCGACCACAAGTGGGTCATGGGCTTGTACTCCCGGGGGATACTCGAGCACATTCCCACCACTTTTCGCCACGTGCTGAAGCTGCCCCGGACTCTCGTGCTCTTACTTGGGGGGCCCCTCGCCCTACTCCTGGTCTCTGGCTCCTGGCTTCTGGCTCTCACATTCAGCCTCGCCCTCCTCCCCGTCCTGTGGTTCCTTGCTGCACGTCCCTGGAGGCAATATGTGGACATGACTTTGCGCACAGACATGGCTGACATCACCAAGTCCTACCTGAGTGAGCCTGGCTCCTGCTTCTGGGTGGCTGAGTCTGAGAAGAAGGTGGTGGGCACAGTGGGAGCTCTGCCCGTTGATCACCCCACTTTGCAGGAGAAGCGGTTGCAGCTGCTTCGCCTCATTGTGTCCTCTGAGCACCGTGGTCAGGGGATAGCAAAAGCCCTGGTCAGGACTGTCCTCCAGTTTGCCCGGGACCAGGGCTACAGCGAGGTTGTCCTTGACACCACCACAATGCAGGTGTCAGCTCTGGGCCTCTACCAGGGCATGGGCTTCCTCAAGATGGGCCAGTCCTTCCCCAACATGAGTGCGAGGCTAGTGGATCTTCATGAAGTTTTTTTCATTTACCGCCTCCCTTGTGCTCAGGTGGGGGCTGCTGATCTCCTTCCTTGTGCAGCAGTCAGCAGAGGGTCCTCAGTGCTGCAGCAATAAGCAGAGCTGCCTTTCAGTGCTGACACAATAAAAGCTTATTGGTC